>JAVSBS010027824.1:0-21546 GCA_033124195.1 Coracias cyanogaster | reverse complement strand
AACTTGTTAAATACTCATCGATCTCCATGGTTGCCTACGAGCTTGTTGGGGTAGTATCTCGCTTTGCCCTCGATCCCGTTCCCTTTTGGGAGGCTGCACGGACGCTTGCACCCAGACCGTGACACTGTGAAATGTGAAATAACAGAAAACAGGAACTCAAATCAAGTGATTTGTCAGACAAACTCCATTATCATGTCTGTTGTCCTTACTGTCTCTATCTCTTGCTGACTCTAAAAAAACCTCTCCTAATCCTGGACCTGCAGTAAATTGGTTCCTCAGATTTTGTAGTAAGTCATTTCAGACTTTTTTTTGATGGATTTTCATTTTTCAGTGGAAAAAAAGATTATTGGAAAATTCCTGGCCTGTGGCAGCCTTAACAGGCAAAGGTTCTTTCTGGAATTTGAGAAAAGACTGGAATAGATTAATCAGGTTGGGACAAGAGTTAAGCTTTTTGTTCAGTTGATTTCCTGCAAACTGTTCATGTTAGAAGACTCAAATAGGGAATCATGTGTTCCCCTAGCAGAAAATGTCCTGTTACTCCTTTTTTCTATGTCTGAGCAAACATACACACATGTATATTCTCCTCCAGCCACACAAAAGTTTTTCTGTTAATCTGAAGAAAGATAATACCCTATAGGCCTACTATCTAGACATATGAAAACAGTATTTTTTTTATAAAAGGAGAGTTAAATCTCTTATCTGTATCAGGTTTCCTTCCTACAGGCATCAAATCGATCTGTATATTTATCAGACGTTTTTGACCAGTTTTCCTCTCTATTTCCCATTGGTCTCCAACTACCACTGGAACAGAAGCCAGAGCTCTGCTCTGGTTCTGCTCTTCTGGTCTCACTGGAATGTCTTCACTTTACAACCTGGGAAACAGTGCAGCCTCTATCAATACATTTTACAACCAGCCATGGCACAGAAGTATAGGAAGTATGGTTAGATGGACTGAAGATAGAATAATGGAAAATAGGATTAGAAAAGAGGGCAAGAGATCATCTACCCTGCAGAAAAACCAGAGCAGCCTACATTTTGCTAGACCTTAGAAGGTCACCTGACTTCTTCTAGCCATATTTCATGTAGAAAAAAAAAACATACACACACACATAAAAAGAAAAAAACTAACCAAAAAACCTCAAACCAAAATCATCACAAACTTCTCAGACAACATTTTATTATTTACTTATTCTGCCTGCTACCATGCATTTCCTAAACTCTAATAACTTTTGCAAATTAAGCCTATTGTTTCTTATTCTACCTAAAGTGAATATGGCAAGACAGTTTGTCATTATAATCTTTGAAACTAACCTTCCCTGTGTTTAGAATTTGCTGTCATTTCTTCTTTGCTCTAAAGTAGATAACTCGACTCCTTCAGATTTTCTTCAGAAATCATGTTATTTAGTCCTCTGATTATTCCAGATCTTAAAGTATAGATATTTAAACACGCTAGTGTGATATTCACAGGTTGGTTTTATTATGCTTTGGTTTTGGTTTGAGGGTTTTTTGCCTGGCTTTAGTTTGGTTTTTGTTGTTTGTATTTTTTTTTACAAAAGCATGATATTTTTGGATGTGTTCACTCTGTCATTCACTACACCTCCCAGATCCTAGAGATATGCTCCCCATTCTTGGTTTGTACAGACGATTATTCCTATTTAGTATGAAACTTCACATTTATCTTTATTGAATTACTTCTATTCCCCTAGGCCACTTCTCCACTCTCAAAGTGTTTGCAACCTTACCCAGCCTAGAGTGATTTGCAGATTTTAACAACTATGTTCTCTACTCCACTATCCAAGGTCATTGCTGAGGAAACTTTACTTTAGTTTTGGAATGTACTATCAATGTGATTCTTTAAATACATTTTTCTAAACAGATATCTGGAGAATTTATTTCCCCCTCTTTACCAGTAGCCTGCCGTGTATTGGATTGTTGTCCTAGTTTTTACTGAGAAGCCTTGCTTTCCTAACATTCCTGACTGGGTGAACCAAATACATCTTCACCAGGTAATATTCCTTTTCCCTTTCATCATGGCTGTAAAACCATTTAATTTTGCAATCTGTGTATCTTTCCCACGATTTTTTCTAATTGATAAAGTTTAGTTTGCAGAAAAGATTAAGGCAGAAACTCAGAGATAGCAGTTGATTACAGCAGGGGATAATTTATTTGTGAAAAAGTGTGTTAAAACCAAAGGAATGAGAAGAAACTCCTAAGAAGTTAGATGATCTTTTCTAAACTTCATGGTTAATATCCTGCCAGTGTACCATTTTTTTTTGCTCCCATTTTTTATTCTGTCACTCCTCCCGACAGAGCATTTGTCCCCTTATAATTGGGAAGTTCCAATCACTTCATGAGTGCTAATGCAGTATAATCATTAACAATATCAAAGACACATTATGTAATAGATTTATTAATTTATTTTCCGCTTGACACTAATAGATTTTAATACTTGACAAATACAGTCAGTCAAACTCTTCATTTAGACAGAATCTTTTTTCATATTTTAATACACAACAAGTTATTTGTACAGAGAAACAAAGACAGAGAGATCTGTCACCTGGAAAACAAAAAATTAAAGAAAGTCAACTCTGGAACTGAATTTCCTTGGTTGCTTTGTTAATGATCAATTGTACCATGAGCATGTCACATAAAAATAACAGAAAATTTCAAGTTTTTTGTCAGGAGTAATTCCTTTAAAGTATTTTTGTTTTGAGTTTGCTTTCACTCCACACATATATTTCAAACAGAAAATCATAAATAACACTTCATATCATAAAGGCACTGTTATATACACAAGGAGAAATCAAAATGAAACAGATGGATTTATCAGGCATGAGATTCTAGTCTGTATTTGTTTCTTACTCTATATTTCTTACAGTATATCAATCCCCTTTGACAATAGGTGGGTAGAAGGCCACTGAAAATTGTGGACACATATTCATCATTGTGAAAATACATTCAGCTTATGCAGAAGCATGAAGCAGCACATACTACTGACCAGCATAAACTCAGGGTTTTATTATTGCATCCTTCAGTTGCTCAGCCCCTTCACCCTCTGGTATTTATGACAGTTGCCTTACTGTAACTTGTAATAAATTAAGTTGAAGGCACTTCCTTGGAGAGAAGTTTCTCTCTGTTTATACAGCAGTTAACACAATGTGATTGGGACCTAAAATGGAGTCAGCTGGAAATTAGAACTCACGAAAAAAACAGTATCATTAATAATAATATTTTCAATTATTATTATTAGAAGGTTGATATTGAAGGTTTAGGACTGGAGAAATTCTGTGGGGAAGAATGGTTCACATAAAGAATGACCTAAATTCAGTGATGAGTCAGACATAGTTATATAGAACCCAGAAAGTCTTAAGGGCTTTGGGTTTGGCACATGGCACAGTTTGCAAGAGTTAATCTCACCACTTAATATAAATCTCCACCTATTTCCTATACCCCGATGATACTGAATACTGACTTGGACTTCTCTTTCATAGAACCTCTATGTTTTGCAAAAGAACTTATACTTTGGTTAGTAATTTTTTATTTCCTCATTGCATCTGAGACAATTTGTGTGAACATAAGAATAAGCTTGATAAACGAGGTGGATGAGTGGAAGACTGTAAAATATACCTTGCTCTGTAATACTTCTTTTGTCTATAGCAGCTGGACTGATGGAAAGATTCTATGTTAAAGTTTGAATGAATTAACTAACAATTATCACAGCTGTTAACAAGATCACTGGTTCCAGCTTTTGCACAGAAATAACTACTGCAGCTTTTTCTTCCCAGAAAAGTTTCCTCATTACAGCAGTGAAAGGGGTGAATGGCTTTTGTGAACACCTCTGTTCACATACTCAGTTTATCTCTTGTTCTCTATCTAGTGAGATCAATTTTCATGGTGGTGTGCTTTCAAACCTCATAAATATGGCCAGAAATGATGCTTGTTTAATGACTAAATGGTATAGGGTTATTCTTATCACTCTTTACAGGGTATCACCCAAAACCTGCTGCAGTAATTCTGTGTATTGTTACAAGGAGACTCTCTAGCTAGCTGCTTCTTAGAAGTCATGTGCTTCCAGAAGACAAAAACCCAGCTTAAAATGTTTCAGGTTGTTTTTTCTCCCCCCAAAATTATCCCACTGTGACTGCTAAGGCAACCAATGTTTGAGCAATCCATTAATGCAATGTACAGGACCAAAATGAACTATAACATTCTGTAAGGATTGTAGCATTTTGCATTGATAGGTCCTCCACATGACAGCTCTTTGTTTGCAATATGTGACCTCCTCTATGAAATGTTGGTTTTGAAGAGCCATTGTATAGCATGTCTTTCCATTCACAAAGAGGGATGGCACAGGCCACAGGGAGCTGCAACCCACTCCTGTATTTTATAAAAGCAATTTCATTACTATTATGTACTTCCCTACATGGTGTTCAAACTCTGAAACAGTGAAAGCTATGTCTACTTTGCTCGACCTAACAGTCTGGAATTTCAGAAGACGTTAAAAACTTCCTCAAGTTGAATATGTTCTGAAAATTTAATTTTCCCATTTTCTTACTGAAAGTGAAAATAAGAGCTTTTTAATAGCTCCTAAGAAATACTGCTTATATTTGCCAAGTTTTAGTCTCTTTGGCAGATTGGTACACATACTGTTTCCTCTTATATGAAATGAGAAATATTATTGGCACTAGTTTGTATCTGTCAGGGTTAAAAATACTATATTTATGTCTCATTATAATCCATTCACCAGCTTCCAGACCCTGGATACCTTGGGAATGTCAAAACTCCACATGATGTCTCTGAATGGTGGATTTTTCATTTGGATATCTGGAGTAGCTGAAAAAGTGTTAAACCACATGTGCTATAACAAGAAAACTCCCTGTTGACTACATAGCTGCAGGGGTTAGCTCAGAACACATTTTTTCCCAAATGCATGGCATAAATTAAACTCAGCAAATTACTTCTGTACCTGCTTTTCTATTTGTTTGATTTTTTTCTTTTTCCAAAAAGAAGTGAAATGTAATCATTGTCTAAAATATCAAGTTTTGGTTGAATCACAAGCTCCCATGACAGGATAAACCACTGCCAATGGGTCTTACACAGCTCAGGATTTGAACTTTGTGGAAGAGGAAATATTAGAATGCTTAGACTGCCTCAATTACAGTTCAGGATGCATTCATAATTTTTGCAAATATTGATGCTCAGAGAAGAAGAGAGTTTAGAATTCCAATGTTTTTTCATCTTGTAAGACAAGATTTTGTTTTGGGAATATTTGATCTGTTGTTATATGCCTGAGATGGCACACTGTTTTAATACTGAACTCATTCAGATAATGACAAATAAAATAAGGGTAAATATCTTTGTCAATAGTTAGGAAGTTAATTTTCTGGCAAACTTCTTATTAATGCATGCATTGAATAGGTCTGTGAACTAAATTTAAGTTCATAACTCTAGAGTTGAGATTAGAATTTAGCAACCTTTATAAGTTACTGAAAGTAATCCAATGTTTTGTATGTATACTACAAAAAATAAAAAATAATTACATTTGCATTCAGGACAAAAGAGAGCAATATATTGCAGAAACATAACTAAGAATTTAGAAATGCATATGTTTTTAGCAGTCGAGATGATGAATTGCTGGATGAAACCACCCATGGGAAAGGAGGGCTTTTCTTCTGTGTGGGTCAAGAATAGATGCAGTTATAGAAACTCTTTTTACCGTGCAGCATAAATCCAAATTACTGAGCTCAGCATTGGGCTAACTAGATGAAATTCCAGGGCTAGCAACAGAGCAAGTGTCTGACTAGATGATGAATTGGTGCTTTCTAAACTGAGAATCAAAAAATTTAAGAAATCCACAAGCCACATGCTCTCTTAGGAAATGAATGCCATTTACCCAGCATATAGGTGTGTATCTAGAAGTTATCCCTCCACGAGTAATGGCTAAAGGTTCATGTTTCCTTTTATCTGCAGTCAAATACACTGAGTCAAAAGCCTATTCAGAAATGTGTTTCATTCTCCAATAAGTTATACTATATCTCTGGTAGATGAACATTTTAAGTGCATCCAAACACTAAAGGATGAAATGTATTCCATAATTTCTTCTACTGAAGAAGAGGCAAAATGACAGCAGATTATCTACTGCCACTTGATTGTGTTAAAGACTACTGTAAGTGTAGCTCTTCATTTGACTAGAAAGATGTTTTTAGTTTTATGTTTTGTACATCTTGTGCTGAAGTTAAATACTGTGTAAATTTAACAGAGATAATTATATAATATAAGCAGACAGTGAGATACATTAATGTTTTACACACCACATGGATATAGCTCCAAAAGCAAGACTTTCTGTTAAAAGCAATCAAGTAAGAAAAAAATATATACGTGGAGATATTTTTATGCAGCAATCAATGTTTTAAGATATTTAATACAAATGCCCAACAATGTGTTTTGAAGTGACTCAGACATCTCAAAACCCACAGCACTGTCAACTGTCTTCAGAACACTGTGAACTTACAGAATGTAAAAAGCTTTTTTATAAATAACCCTAAATCTGAAAACTTATCCATTTTCATTTTAGAGAACTATTTTTCCAGACTGAGATATTAGTCCCAAATGGAGAGAAGTCTTCAATTCCTCTTGCAAAGTGTATTTCACATCATTCACCCATATACATTTCTGAAGAGAATCTAGGTGACAAACTCTCACCCTGTGAGACTGTCAGTTCTAATCTATTGCCTGAAATACATATATACTTTATAACGAGAGATTCAGAAACCTTTTTCTTGCCTTTTTTTTTTTTTTTTTTAACTCTGAAAGTACACCGGAGTTCAGTGAAACTTAAATCTATTAGATTTTTTTCAATGTGAATCTGTTTCTGAGGGCCAAGATGAAATAGATTTATCCCTCCACAATCCTAAACATCAATCCATTTAAGGGGAAGACCATACAGTTTCCAAAGTAAACAAGGGGAATGGCAATATCTATTTTATACCATACAGCAGGTATGTAGCTATATTAGATTCTAGTTAATTGAATTTGAAAAAAAAAACCATAAAAGTAAACCGGCCTTGATACGTCCTGATTGAAAACCCAGCTCTATTGAAGTCAATGGAAAAATTCCAGCCAAATCTCCAGGGATCTAAAGGTCCTTATGTCCATTTCACAGTACTTATGTTAGAAATGAACAAATAATGATACTCAGCTTCGCCGGAATTCTAGTGCCAATCCTGTGCCATGCTAAATCTACCCCTGAACCTTAATTCAAAGATTTGATAAAACTATGTGAGCCTTTCCAATAGAATTCTGTGAACGTTTTTGTATTCTTATTCTAGAGAAAGCAGATTTCTCATAACTTTGAGGCTTGTAAAATATTCCAGTTTTTGTGTTGACATTCAGTGCACGTTCTTGCATTTGAGATTAGCAATTGAGTAAATCATACAAATCCTATTTGTATTCCTGACTATTTTCATTGGAACCCGGATGGAAGGAAGAAAGAGCTTCAGTCAGGGATAGTCATTCAGCATCTTCAGAACCAACCACTGCCCACAACGAACTTGATATGAGGTGACCAGAAAAGCAGGGGAAAATAGATCTCTGCATGTTTCCTGCTTAATTATTTCAGAAATTAATGAGCAGTGGAAGACACAAGTCAGTTACAGAAGAGAAAGATCCATCTTTAGTTGCCAGAGGTATCCTTGCAGACCTCTGTTCAATCTTTGGTTTTATGGAAAAGCTTCCATGTCCTGATGAGTGGGATCCAGACTCCAGAGTTTTGCACCCATAGCCACTGCTTCCATGTGTCTCGTAACCCATGCCATCTCTCCCAGCACCTTTGGGTTCACAAGCATAGAGGCAGAAATAACTAGTTGTTACCTGGAGCAGAATTATTGAGGCAATAATATGATATCAAAAGAAGAGCCTAACTACTTTGTCCATAGCTGGCATAGGAGGCACGACTGGGGATCTGGCAATGGGGTCACAGAATGTTCCCTTCCAGGTCAAGGTCTTCTAAGGTACCCTGCACACCATCAAGTCCCCTCCAAGTATAACACACAAATGATTGGAACAGATACTCTTCAGTGTATATGTGGTGGTCAGTAAATCATCTCCTCTACAAGTTCATTCATTTTGTCCATCCTTTTCTCTTCTCTTTCATTTTGAACTCTGTAGATTCTTTTTTAATGAGCTTCTACTCTAGCTGTGAAGCATGCAAACACTTGTAGCCAATCTTGCTGTTTTGAATGGAGAAGACTGGAAGGCACAGAGGAAGCGAAAGACTGACATGAAGCAGAGTAGGAGGGACATGCTGTTTGGAGAGGATGGGAGAGTGAGAATGCAGCACCATCTTTGCTAGGAAAGGGGAAGGGGATTGAAAGTGGGACCGTTAGCACTGAAGTTCTGTGAGCTGGCAGTATGGGCTCTGCTTCTCCTTGCCACTTTAGGGCCAACTATTCCACCTCGCTGAACAAGGCAAGACTTCTCCTGATGTAAACCATTGCTGATAAGCAGGGAGGAAGAAAAAGATATATTGTACCAATTTTGACAGGAAATTAGAGTGCTTGGCAACGCCTCTCAAGAATTGTCACTGATCCCTAAAGCAAGCTTTGTGAGACAGCGCTGTGAGATGAATAATTTGGTTTAGGCTCAGAGGAAGCCTGAGCCAGCTCTGATCACTCCTGTCAACAGTGATGCAAAGTGGTGTCAGTGACTACATACAGTATATTGGTAAGCACCACAACCCAGCCAAAAAGAAATTAAGAACTCTGACTCAGGAATGGGCTTGATTCAGGCACTGTAAAAAAATCCTGGGTGCTGATAATAAAACAAAACACTGAGGTGAGAGACAAGTATTAACCCTTCTATGCGCTGAACAGAGGAGAGTTCTGGTGGAGACCAGAACATGATCATGATCATTCAGCTGAATAATATAAGCAGAGGCAGTGAGGATGTAGTAATACTAAGGCTGCAAAGCAGATTCATTTCTGGCTTAATTTTGCTTCTTTGCGGAGATTGGTTTTGCAAGCTTAGTGAAGTTCTTTGAATGTAGTTGTTCATAGTAATGTTGTATGATAAGAAAACATGGGATAGTGTGAAATACTACCTTGTTAATGAGCATGTGCTTATAGCAAGTACTTAGCTCAGTGACCCATTTTCTCATTGATTTCCCAACAGACTCAGTAACTACACCCATACTAGTGTGCTTTATTGCAGACAAAAGTCTTATTGTTCAGGACCTTTTTTTCAGGGCAATTTTGATGTTATTTTATTTGATGCCATTAAATTAGTTTACCTTCCAGCTTAACAGGAACTCTTCATACCTTGTAAAACGTGCTACTGTATTTTGGATAGGACGAGAAGAAATAGCCTCAAGTTGCACCAGGGGAGGTTTATGTTGGACATTAGGAAAATTTTTTTCACAGAAAGGGTTGTCAGGCACTGGAACAGGCTGCCCAGGGAACTGGTTGAATCACCATCCCTAGATGTGTTTAAAAGCCATGTAGATGTGTTGCTTGGGGAATGGTTTAGCAGCAGACTTGGTAGAGTAGGGTTATGGTTGGACTGGGTGATCTTAAAGACCTTTTCCAATCAAAATAATTCTGTGATTCTATGATAATTTTGATTAAAAGGCAAATTGATAGTTACTCATCTGTGTTTTAGACTATGACTGGGTTGATATATCCATACCTAAAGTTGTTCTATATGCTGCAGGTGTCCATACTTAGTATTGTGATGTTATGATGACAACGTAAAACCACCATGACCTAGAACTCTAGTCCTGTTTGAGGGACAAATTGACCATGGCAGGTTGGTCCACCAATTCCTAGTGTTGATTTATTTCATTCAAAAAAAAAAAAAAAAAAAAAAAAACCCACAATCAAAACAAGTGCATCTAATGGGTTATATATATTTCAAATATTCTATAGTTTTTATTTTGCCTGCCTTTTGCTGCTGCACTAATAATAGAAAGCTGCTACTCTGTAGTTTATTTATTCAAAAAAATGGGAAACTATTTGACTCATTTCCCTCAGCATCTTACTTTCTGCTTTTATTTTCCACTGCTTTTCTCATCATGCTGGTCCCCATGGTGAAACTGCTTGTAGTCAAAGCACTGAACTTAGTGCTATGAGAATCATGAATTCCTCAGTGGATAAATGCAAACTGTTGTTCTCACTTTTGTCTCTATTTCCTTGTTTTATTATAAAACCATATTTTCATGTAGAAGCTCAGCACAGGTTTGTATGCAGAGATTAGATCGAATCCAATTTGTTTTTGTAGCATTCTGCATACAACATTTGAATATCAAGGATTTGTTTGAATGGTAGCTGTTTAAATATAACCAATATCTATGAGCTTTTCAGAAAACTCCTGATCTATCTAAGGACATGTGTAAATCTACTACAGAATTATAATTTTTTCAGCTGCTGATTTTCAAGCAGGATGCAATTGACTCTTGAGAGGAGAACTATGCAAGAGAAGAAAAACCAGGAAGTTTTAGAATTAACAGAAATAATTTCGACTTTTCACTTGTATCTTGCAATACTTCTTAGAAAATATTTGCAGGGGGAATTGTCAAGAAATAGTCAGAAAGAGGTCTATTAAGTGAAAAAATATAATGCCTTTGGAACTTCAGAATCTCAATGACTGAAATTAACTTTCAAATATTTTATTAAAATTCCTTTTAAATTTACTTGAGTTATA
The DNA here is from genome assembly GCA_033124195.1 of Coracias cyanogaster. Classification (NCBI taxonomy): domain Eukaryota; kingdom Metazoa; phylum Chordata; class Aves; order Coraciiformes; family Coraciidae; genus Coracias; species Coracias cyanogaster. The sequence continues at coordinate 10,851 of JAVSBS010027824.1, read as the reverse complement.
TGCTCCACTGCAGGTATAACTAGCCTTTTAGTGCCAATAAAGGCGTAATTGTGTTAGTAGTAGAAACGACCTGTCATTCTTTGGTTCTATGAAATGTGGGGAGCTCAACAGTGTTCTTAGCTGTAGCTCATGATTACCAGGCCTTTCTTTCCAAGGAAAAAGTGAGGAGTGGAAGGGAAAAGTTCAGAAACAATTGTTACTTGGAAAAGACAACAGATTGAGATACTTAATACCACAAAACCCAACAGTTAATAAAGCTACGGTAAATATTTCAAAATTTCCTCTCAAGTTCCAGCAAAATGATCGTATATCAAATTTGTCAGCAATATTGCACTCTCCAAATACATAGAGTATAGAAAACACCTTAAAAGTATGTCCTATATTTCTGTAAGCTATCTAATATTATCATCACCATCCCTTGTTGTTTTTTTTTTTTTTATCTGAAGAATATACCCATCCTGAAGCTAGGAAAATAGCCTTGCAAGAGCCAGCATAAGCCTAGTTTTAGGAAAGCTGGGATCTGGTCTTAGCTCTGTGATTGTCTGAGGCTTTGTTGCTTAAACTCTTTGTTTCCCAATCTATAATAAAGGAAAATCAATATGTCCCTACCTCACAGGGGTGTTGCAGACCTAAATTCATTCATATGCAGCAACTCGTACAACATGATGGAAACTCAATATAAATTGTTACATATACTCTGTTACCACCAGTGGAAGGCTTTGGTCCATGAAATTGCTGCCATGCAAGTGGAGCTGGACAAATCGCAATGGGGAGGAAAAAAAAAAAAAGCTTAAAATAAAAAACTTTTAGTCCTGAAAAGTGAGGTTAAATCATGACTGTTAGAAAAACTCTGATGAGATTTTTAAAAAATACACCTCTATCCAAAGGAGATGGGTGGTCTCTGTAGGCATGGAGACAGCTAAAAAATAATATATGTAGGAAAAAAAAAAAGATAGATGGCATTTACTTCTGGAAAATGTACTCAGATCAATTTCATATTAGTTGTTAGGAAAATATGAATGCTTATCTGAGGATTATCATCAGCTGGCCTGGGTAAGCCACATCTGTGAAAGGAGTCCATTTTGCAGAGTTCATGTTTATGTAGCACTCTCCCCAAGAGTCACCTTAGCTGAGCTCTTACTCTAGGAACAAGCACTGCAGTTTCCATTGTAACATACAGGAAGATATTTTGGCCCATTTCCATATAATTTTCTTCTTGGTTACATCTGCCAGGGTCTTTCTTGCAAATGCCCTCCTATCTTTGATGCAGCTCCTTCTCCTGTCTGTGCTTCTTATGCATGCTTTTGGGGAGGATATTCTTGTCCAAACATCTTGCTTATTTATTGAGATTTTCTTTGAAAGTTGTGGAGAGTGAAGTTTAGAGGTTTGGGGCAGGGAGTGTTCCTATCAGTGTTATGGGTTATCTGTTCAAGTGATACAATATTTTAAAAATATTTTATCTATGAATGTGCTTAGTGAGTTTTCAGGGGAGTTAATAAAACTGGCTGACAGGTGAGCTCCACCTCTTCCACCTATTGCTTGCTACAGCCTGTGAATCTCATGTATTTTTCTCTCATTTTGATCCTATCCCAAAGGTGAATTCATACCCCTGTATTTTTTCTCTCTGCAAGATTTTGTTGCAGCTGAGTGTACCAATGTCTTTTTAAGTTCTGTGCATCTTGAGATGGCCTTTGATCCTTTGGCCACACCATTTTGGTGAGGGGATACTTTGCAAGACCTGCAGGAGAAGAGCGGTTTTCCACGTGGCAATGAGCAACTGTACATCCCCATTGGGGACACGGGTCCTTAGGCTGGGGACACAGGTCCCTCAGCACTGTTGTGATGGGCTGATAGTGGGGCATGGTGGTTGTCTGAAGACTGCATCGAGTCATATCGATCTCCTGATGTCCTTTCATCTATGCAGATGTTGCAAGCTGTGTTCATGTTTGTGGTGTCTGTGCCTGGATCAAGAGATTGGTTCAGAGACTACAAGGTCTATCTGAACCCTTACCAGCTCCTGAGCAGTCTGCTTACAAAACATATGCAGATAGTTATCTACAACTAGGTCTGGACTTAGCAGCTGGGCACTGTGTTTAGTTGTCCAGCTAACATGTTGTTTGGTGCATCCTTCTTCTAGGTCGGACCACCGTTATTTGGGCCCATATAAAATTGTAGACCAGGTTAGGCCAGTTGTGTTTCATCTGCAGCTTCCACATGCTCTCAGAAGTCACCCTGTTCTTCCCACCTCCCTACTAAAACCTATTCACTCAAATCCCTTCCAGCAGCAACCTTAACTTCCACCTCCAGTGATAGTGGTCAGAGAGAATATCACATCTGAAATATTTTAGTTTCCAGGGTACTGTGGGGTAGCCTGCAGCATTTGATTGATTGTACAGGGTATGACCATAGTGAGAATTACATAAAAATATATAAACAGGAATTATCCAAAGCTTAAAGCTAGCTGTAATTAGAAACTATAAAACTTTACTTAAAATGCAATTCACCCTAGAAATAATATGACAGAACCTATGTATTTAAAGTCTCCTCACCTGTGCTGCAGAGAACAACCACATTACAGCAGGCATACAAAGAAGATTGTTGCATTTCAAGGGACAAGTGGTAACACTATCTGGCAGAACTATCAGTAGTTATTACAGTAGTGAATGCAATTGAAATAGAAAGAAATTATCCATATGTTGCAGAGCAGAGGTTAACAAGAACATTGCATCCAAATGGTAATTGGCAAACAGGAAAAGGCTGAAAAAGTGATGTATATTATCCTGTTTAAGGTGTATTTTTTTGGTGTTATGAGAAAATTCTGTCAAGCAAACAATACAAAAGGAGAAGAAAGAACTAAGAGTAACAAGCAATAAGGTGTTGTAATTACTGTAATTTAAATATCTGAAGATGACATTGTGTGTTAGAGATATCCCAAAGATAATTTTCAACTAGCAAAACACTGCAGAAAATATAAACATGTACTATTTGCCATATTGTATAGATCATTCTGAAAAGGAAAAAAAAAAATCCCAAGACATAATTATAGATGTAAGCTATTATTTTACAAAGGTTTTAAAAAGCATTACTGTACAGTAGTTCAATATTCTCATTCTTAACACTTGTGGAGGTTGGTTCTTTAAAAAACCCACAACTTACAACCAAACGGCCTGGTTCTCCTGTCACATCTCACTTAACTCAGGCTTTTGCTGTGCTGTGAAATAAGAACAACTTTTCCCTTACCTGAATTGTCTTGCCAGGTAGAAAAGCCTCCCTTGTCTATGATTTAGAATGCTAAAACAGAGAAATGTTTATCTAATAAAAGCAGCATGGATCTGGGTTATTACATGTTTGCTTTCTCGCCTTCTATCACAAATTTTTGCCATGGGTAGCGGGATGTGAAAATAATTTCACATTCTTCATTTTGTGCCATGGTAGCCATGATTGAGATATGAATTTCATTTGAGGACTCTGAATCCAGTGAAGATATTGTTGACAAAACATGAGCTTATTTGCTGTCATCTCTTGTTGACTCCAAATCCATCTCTAACAGACACATGTTTATCACTCTTGCATTTTTGGAGAGTAAAATCTGTTCAAATCCCACCAAATTTTCAGTATTAAACACTGGGCTCAAGGCTATTTCACTTATCTTCCTAGTATATTGTTACAAAGACAGGCATAGTAAATATCCAGTATCTTCCTTTTTGTTATAAAATTTTTTAGAATGGTTGACATCCCATGCAGATTTGGGGAAAAATAATTGAAAATATTTGATCTTCTCTTTATATTCCATATGCAAAATTAAGAAGTACAGATCCAGAATAAATGCACTGACCCATTTGTACATACACAAAAGCTAATCAGTCATTTGTAAACAATTTTTTCCTTACTTGTTGTTCAGTTTGGTTAAAACTTTTATTAGTGCAGTATTAATTTAATCCAAGAGACTTTTCTCTCCCTATTTTTAATTTTTCACAGCTAATCTTAAAGAAAGGGTTGACCATTTAAAGGTTTTAGTATTTGTAGATTTCTTATTTGATTTCCTTTCCTATTTTAGCATTTAATTATTCTCATTTTTAAATTTTTTATAAGCCCTTCTCATGTTTTAACTTTTTTTGCCTATACAGCAGACATGATGCTGTCAGAGCTATCAATATTCTGCACAATACCCAAAGTCTGATTGACTCACAAAAATAGTAAAGATGTTATTTTTCCTTTGTCAGAAATATATTATGGGGATATTTGTTTGGATTCTAATTACAGATTCCTCTTCTCAGGTGATCTGAAAAGCAGGCAGTGACTTCTTTTCCTCTGAGCCATGTTGCTTTTCTTACTGCAATGCTTTGCTACTCATTCACCTCGTATGTCCTTTGTTTCTGTCCCCTATGAGTTATTGATCTATTTCTTCTGCTGCTGTACAGTAACTTGCACAACTGGTCTTTCATATTCCTGAGGATGTCCTGCAACATTAAACAAGTACAAACCAAATTGCCAAATACAACAAGTTTCTGCTTGTTTTTTTGAGATCCTGTCTCCACATTTGGAAAGCTCTATTTAACATTTACAGTGATAAAAGTATAATAAACTATTTCTACTATCCATATTGATGTTTGTGTGGAAAACTGCAATAACGCTAGAATAAGATTTTTTTTTTTTCCCATCCAAACCATGTTTTGATAAAGATTTAGGTTCTGGAATAAAAGATACTTTTTTTCCCAAAAATCAAAAACCCTTCCTGTACGTTTGTGGTTTGTTTGGTTTTTTTTTTTTTTAATTTATTGGACATGAAAATGTAGTGAAGGCAAACAGTTTTTCTATAAAAATTCAATCATTTGGTAGTGGAAGAAAGTTCACAACGTTTTCCATTCATTGCCCAAAGTAGTCACTTGGATGAGCTTAGTTAAGGTTATGGTTTCATTTCTTGTCTATCATTTCCTTGCTAAGTCTTTTGTCCACACCTTGCTCTTACTGACAGTCTCACAGTCTTTGAGAGGCTCGTGTAAACAGAGTTTGAATGTGAACGGTGAACTGAGGAAATAATGAAAACCTTACACTTGATATTAAGCTGCCTGAGTATCCTGCAGAGCTGCAGGAGCAATGACTGTGGAAAAGAATATACACAGAAGACTGACATTAAAATGTTTACAGGTGAAAGGACTTACCTGGATTCAGGTGTGTGGGATGAGCCACCTCCTTATTCTTTCAGAGAAGCTGTGGAGACATTTCCTCCCCTTGCAGTCTGATTCCTGGGGATGCACATATCTACTTCAAAGATTCCAAACAAGAATTTTGTGACCTGCCTTTGCCTTGTCCGTTTTGCTCCTGCCATCAGGAAATATGTTTTGAAAATGAAAGGGAGTCACAGATCAGTATGAGAGTAAAAACAGTAGGAGGAATACAACCTGCCTCTGAAATGTATTAAGTGTTTATCATCAGAAAGATTTTATGTCTAACTTTCCAGATTCATAAGCTGTAAATTAAAAAAAACCCAACAAAACCCACCTAGATATTGTTTATGGCTATTATACGTGCAGGTAGCAGAAGCATTTCATGTTTATATTAACATATGTGCAATAAACAATAATAGCATCACAAATGCAATTAATCCTGCATTTCACAAAATAGGATCCTTTGTGAGCTGAATGAAGGAGGAATTAGACACAGTAACAATAAAATTATGTTTTGTCTCTTAGGCACAACTGTATGTTTTTAACTTCCAGTCACTTGTGTAGAAACAGCAGAGACCATGTTAAGTATGCAGCCCCAACTGTGGCAAAATCTTATTACTGTGTTCATAACTGCCAGCTTATTAAATATTTTTAAGATGTTTTTAAATGGAATATTAAAATAACCACCGTTTCATTAAATGTTGTTTATTTCATGTTATGTTATCCATACTGATTTCAGTTTGTGAAGTGAGTCTTGTAAATACACGGTAAACTACAGTCCTACTGAAAAGTTGGCAATCTTTCAGAGACATAAGCCTTTCCTGAATTCTACTTACAAACCTTCATTTACTTGTGCTCCAAGTCTATAATGTATGTCCTTCTGAGTATGAAATAAGTCCTTCATAATGCATTCCTTCAACCTCCTCCCCGGCTCTTTTCTTCAGATATGTGGTGCTCTCTTTAAGCTTTAAAAAACATTTCCCATTTAAATCAACATCCATCATTGGTTTGGAACCTCTTTCTGCTGTGGGATTTTGTCCTTTCTTTTTGTTAGTGTTGTGTACAGATGAAGAACAGAACAAGGACACCATGTTAGATTTATAAGGAAATAATGTCAAAATGGTTAATGCAATTCACCAGTTCAATAAACTGTATTACATTTTAGTAGGACAAAAGATCAACGAAAGCCTATTTATATTCATTGGGTGAAGGCTGTAACAGCAACCACATAATGCATTCCCCGTCTTTGGGCTCATTAACTGTGCCTATTAGATTTGTTAGGTATCATAACATCCAGATGTTTCTGGACAGCTCAGCTGACATTTTATCCATGTGCAGATTAAGTGTTAATGGATATCAGGTGAAGAAGTGCAATAACTAGTCTTGGGTTTGGAGCATTTTCAACACTGTCAGGGTTTGGGGTTTGGGTATTTTTCTCCCAGAATGCATGAAAAATAGCAAATCACCATGATTCTTGTGGAAGCAAGTGACAGAGAACAGTTTGACTTCTCTCTATGTACACTATCTTCATATGCTGAGAATTCACACCCAAGGTCCACATTATCCAACAAAAAAACTGGCAGCTTTTACCTAGAAAGTTTGCTAAGCTCAGGTTGAGCTTTCATTTATGCAGTTGAATTTTTACTGGTCCATGTGATGTGCAGGATGTGTGCTTGTAGACAAGTGATTTTGAATGATGACATGTTCTTGCAATTCTTCATTTGGAGGATTTGTAAGGAGTTTGAGAGTCCTCCCACTGTTCATTCTCTGTTGAGAACCAGTTATGGCAATTTCTGTTTTCTCTTCCAAAGTATTGTACTTGGTGAATGGCTGTGGGAAGTGGGAGACTTAACTTGTGCTGGTTTTCTTACTACTGCAGAATAAATGCTATATACCAGGCACATTTTAAGCCTTAATGATGCCCTTTCCTGTTTTCTTCAAGCATTTCTATAGGAAAAACTCTGATCTTAAGACAGTAACATTGAAAGATATTTTGTCTTCATTTCTGCCTTCTGCAATATTTTACTCTCCAAGGTTCCTCTCTGGGACATATCTGTAATTGTTATGCACCTATACTTTTTCATTGAAACCAGTGAAACTATTCCAGTTTACACCAGTTATAGAGCTAACTATTAGTTCACTCTAAGATGGAAGGATCAACTAAGGTAAGTACTGATGGTAGAATCTGTCCATTAATATCTTGTGGTTCTTACAGCTCCTCTGCACTAACAATTTCCTTCTGAATAGTCCAAAGGAAATGTAAGGAAGATGGCAAGATGTCTCAGTAATTATTTCAGTGTTCTCCAGAGTCAAAATGATCCTACCTGTTCTTTAATAGATGACATTTTTCTGGCAGACATGCCCCAAGATGTTTTTTGAAAGGTGAAGAATTGCAGCTCCTTCAGACCAAAAGAAAATAGCCAGGAAATTTGTAAGAGAGGTCAAGTGAATTTCTTTTAATTTCCAAGCCTTAATTAGTGCATTTGCATAAATGTGTTGCCATGTGGGTTCTGTGTAGAATTTTTTTTTTGTTTTCTTGTTACTTTTGAGGGCCTGGGGAGTGAACTTGGTTGTTGTACTGAGGAGTGCTGCCACTTCGACGCTCATATTTTATGAGAACGTATGAGTTAGAGATGAGATTTGGTGCATCATCATTTAAATATTTTACTGGATGCCCATGGTTAATATTCACAGCAAATGTCACAGAGGTGTCTGCTTTAAATGACAGTGTAAATCCCCAGATGAACCAAAAGTAACTGCTCAGAATGAATAAAGCAGTGGTGTAGCCCCCACTAAGACACATTTAGTCACTACACTCCCTAAAAAGAGTTGGCCTTGAACATTCAGGGATGAGCAAAGTGTTCAGCTAATCATTCACCTGCTGGCTGGGCCAGTAAATGAATTTTGAGATTATCAGGCATTCAGAGCTGTAAGACTAGCCAAAGTAACTTTTGTCTATTTTTGAAACCTTCTCAAATGTCATAGTTTTGACATTTTGTCTTGAATACTAACATTTTGGCTTTTCAGTCCATCGAGGAGCGATTTGCTTTGTTTTCCTTTCCTGTTTTTTTCCCCTGCTATGCAAGTGAATAGGGAATAAAAATAATCCAGTGGGGGTGAAAAAGAGAGGAGAGTGAAAAACAGAATGGAAAAGCCTACAGGAAAAAGGATCAGTGATATGAAATTTGAATATTAAAAGATACCATTTTTTTCTGTCCTGTGGTTTTTTCCAACCCCAAACTGAATATGCTTCTAAAATACAAATTGTAGCTCCAACAGAGTTTAGAGATATGATGTAGAAAAAAATAGGCAATATTCTTTGCGCTTTATATTGTGTAATAAGAATCAAATTTCATAATAATAAAGATGCTTTTATCTCTGACCCCACAGAAAGTACATAAAATGTAATATTTTCTCCAGCTTGACTCTTGGGGTACTTCTACTCTAAATCCAAAACAAAGGCTTTCTTTTATCAGTGTAAACATCTTTGAAACAGAATTGCCACGAGGACAAAACAACAGATATCAGTCAAATAAACAAGATCTTTTCATTTTTATGTGAATTATTGTTTTACACTGTAAACAAGTTTTGAAAAATTTGAAAACTTTTAAGTTGATGAAATCTATTCCTGACCTGGATTGCTGAAACAGTTTATATCAATCAGCCTGATAAAACATTTTTCTCTCAGTGTTGAGAAAACAAGGGAGTAAATCTGGTTTTGTGGGGCCGGCACTGAATATGTGACACATGCGAATCGGGGAACAAATAATAATCATTTATTTACAGCAATATTTGCAGGTTCTTTTGGATTTCTGGTGATAAATTAGGAGCTACAGGTATACTAAGGGTTGTATAACCGATACCATAACAACAACATACTAAAAACCGACACACACACACATATGCACACTAACAACAACTTGCCCACTGTAAGCCCGGCCACCTGGGTGATAGCCAAGCCCGTCAAATAGAAATACAATGGAGCAAAAGATCGTATTGTCATGACAAAAAGATAAAGGGAAAAAAAACAAGAATATACTCAGGGAAGCATAGAAATGCACCTGAGGAGAAATGTGAAATATGCCTGGGGAGGAAAAATATATCACTCAGCGTGAGCTGAGGTAAATAATCTTACCCTTAAAGCGTCCCAAGGGGGGGGGGATGGAGAAGGAGTGAATTTGTCAATCCATCCCATCGTTAGTATGGTTCCTAGTCCTGTCCTGACTTTTGGGCCGAGATTGGGGTGATATTTATACCCAAATTTTACGTTATATCACCAAGGTATACGTGTGGGTGGGGATGATTATAGACAATCTTATCGCTTATGTTACCGTCAAAAAGTCCATTAATTTACACTTGCATGGTGGAGTTAATGGCTCCTTTGTTTAAGGCAGAAAAATGGGGGACTGGGACCACGAGGCCTCCACCTCATTTCACACTCCTCCAGGTATTCAGACAACACCAGATATTGATCCAATGATGGCTGCCCCCTCACCCAGTGCTTGCCACTCAGTGCTGAGTTTCATGCTTCCAGGCATGCAGCTACATAGTGTACATCACTTGGACTTTTGTGACCAACTTTGCTCTCTACACTCAGATAGGTAAAACTTTTGATTACCTTTTACCCTGTCCTTGCTTCAACCAATAGTATTACATTGAAAATTATTTTGTTTTAAGTTTTCAAAAGATGAGCGAGTCCTTTCCCAGTATAAATAATTTCAAATTTCCTTTTAGCTCATATACGGAGAAAAAAGAAAGACCAAAAAAAAAAAGAATGTGGTCAGTGAATGTGGGTTATAATAGGTCAATATTTCCAAATGCATCTTAAATCTGGATCAGATGGTAGTACTACAGATAACTACGTAGTGGATTTTATTTTTAGCTATTCTCTTCTGACCACATTTGAGATCAGTCTGTCCTTTCCTGTTCTAAAATCTTCTTGATGTTTTTTGACATCCTCAATCTCAAATCTTTAGGGATGGTGGAGGGAGGTAAAACAATAAAAGATGACAAAATTAATTACACTGTATTACTCATCTAAAATATTTAATTAGTCACATTGTACCTGATCAGTTGCAAAATCCTCAGCATCCTCTTAACAAATAAAAATTGTAGTGTAAAGTGACTTTTAACACAGCAGACAATTCCAGCTGCAGTGATTTTTTACTTCTTTTATAGAAATCAGCTGTCTCTGTAAATGCTGCCTCCTAGTAACCATAGGAACAATGTCCACTGTAATTTCTTAAAGTGGAAGTGCAGACAAAGTAATTTCACCTATAGGAAAATATATGGACATAGTTATATCTTAATTATTGTATATGGTATCTCACATTGGTTCTTACATTTTAATAGTCCCTGTACCTGAATGAAGAATTAGACCACTGACCTTTTCTTCCACTAGTGATTGTGATACATGAGACTGCAAGTGGGTTCAAGAATTTTTTAATTTTTTTTTTAAACAGAAACTGACACTGGCCATGAAGTCTTTGAATTCTCATCAGACAGGAGACTGCAAACTTCAGCACCTCCTCTGATCCTGCTTTCTATATATCTCTTTACCATTGGAAAGCTTCTGTCATCTGGCCTCATGGTGAAGGAAGAGCTTGCTCTGGTGATGAGAAACTCCCGGGACTGGGAACAAGTTCTATCCTTGAACCTGTACCCGATAGGGTGTCAGGTCACC
>JAVSBS010027823.1:60530-87804 GCA_033124195.1 Coracias cyanogaster | reverse complement strand
AATGACAGGACAAGAGGAAATGGCCTCAAGTTGTGCCAGGGGAGGTTTAGATTGGATATCAGGAAGAAGTTCTTCACCGAAAGAGTGATTTGCCATTGGAACAGGCTGCCCAGGGAGGTGGTGGAGTCACTGTCCCTGGAGGTGCTCAAAAAATGTGTAGATGTGGCACTTAGAGACATAGTCTGGTGATCAGGGAGATGTTGGGCTGAAGGTTGGACTAGATGATCGTAGAGACCTTTTCCAACCTGAATGACTCTATGATTCTGTATCCTAGGCCAGGTTGGTCATTTCCCTGTGGGAGCAGGGACACGACAGGGAGCGGAGCAAAAGTAGAAGCCAACTACCAGGCATCCAGGAACGGCTTTTAGACTAGGATCCGTGGTGGGATCTATGTCTGGGTTGGTCGACATGGCAAGTTTTTGTATGGTCTGATTTATTGATGATAAACTGTTTTTTCACAGTAATGTAAGTGTGTTGATATGATAGGAGACTGTAGCAGTTGGGAAAGATACTCGGTAAACCCCTGGTTTCTCAGCTGGCATCCTTGGGAAAGATGGAAATACGTAACTTATTAAAAATGCGTGATGGTGTGAAACTGTGGGGAGTAATAAACAACCTGCAGAGAACAAAAGGAACTCAGAGAGGTTTGGTATTTAGCTGGGAAATGGAATCACATGTGGCAAATGAAATCTGAACCTGAAACGGCTCCCTGATTTTTTTATTGCACGCGGGCTGGCAGAGCATGAAACAGAATGGTGGAGTGAACAAGCCCCAGCTGAAACCAAAAGGCCTTGAGATGCCTTTGGAGTAACTTACCGCTTTCCTTTTCCTTAATTAACAAGGTGGGGAGCATTTGGAACATATGACAAGGGCTTGCGAAGCTGGAGATGTGTGACGTTTCCCTGCAGAAGCGATGCTCGTGTAGACCCGTGCTCTGGTCCTGCCAGGGAGCCACGGGGTAGGGCTGTGGCTGCTGCTTTCAGAGAAAACATACGGAAATTAATAATTCAGAAGAGGGGCTAACCTGTTTTGAGGACAAAAGAAGCGCCCAGCATTAGTGTGCAAGCAGAGTGGGAAAAGTAGAGTGCCTCTGACAGCTGTATCCTCTTCTCACTTGTGCCCTGCCATAGGACAAGGGGCAATGGATGCAAGCGAGAGCACAGGAAGTTCCACCTGACCATGAGGAGGAACTTCTTGACTGGGAGGGTTCCAGAGCCCTGGCAGGGGCTCCCCAGAGAGGTTGTGGAGTCTCCTTCTCTGGAGACTTTCCAGCCCCGTCTGGATGCGTTCCTGTGTGACCTGCCCTAGATTCTCTGGTCCTGCTTGGCAGGGGGGTTGGACTCGATGATCTCCAGAGGTCCCTTCCAACCCCTCACATTCTATGATTCTATGAATCCCGTGGGGATTTCTGATGTGCTCCAGCACACCTCTCCTTTGCGTGTGCAAGCTGCAATTTGAAAGACACAATGTGAGCAACTAGGCGAGGGTGGGTTTCCATGCATGAGGCCAAGGGCACATCCTGACGTACAGGTCATTCTCACTGACAAATTTTAAGTCTCCACTCCAAAACACAAGTACATTTGTTTGGGTTTTTTTTTCCTAAGAAAACAGCCACCAGAAATGTATTTTTCTTCTCTCAGCCATTCTGTCTGAAATTAACCCCTGCACACATGTAGAAATCAGCTCAGGATTAGTCGGCTTGGACTGTTGTACAAATAACTGCAAACCAAGATATGTAAGGCAATCATAATAACAATGCTCAGAATGGCCAGACAGAGACCCAGCAACCTCTGAAATGCCAGAACAACTCTGCAGCTTGCTACAGCTGCACTGGTTTATAGACTGCAGTTATTCTAACCAATGAGGGCATTTTATTATATTGCATTATATTATATTATACTATATTATATTATATTATATTACATTACATTATATTATATTATTTTGTTTTATTTTATTTTACGTTATATTCTATTATATTAATTCTATTAGGGGTTGTTTGGCTTTTTTAAGGAAGAAAGTCTCACAAGAGGTTCAGTCCCTCGCAGTGAGAAGCCGTATGGAAGTCTCCTGATAAATAACAGTTGCTGAGAGAAATTGCTCAACCCACGAGCTGCCTTGTGCAGAAACGATCATCCACAGAAAGATTTTAAGAAACCAGGACAGCACCTCAGAAAAAAAGCAGCAGGAGGGATGGGGGAGTGGGGCAAATGGTATATGGAGGCTGGAACCTTCTGCCAAGCATTGCTCGCCTGAGTCAATTGGTTTTTCTTTAAATGTTTTCGGCATCAGGCCCTTAGTAACTTCAATATTAATGTAGCACCTCAGCACCTTCTAAATGGGTGCCTAAAAGCTCCCAGGGCTCTTCCCACCTCTGATTCTTCTCCTGCCCTGCCATCTCCACTTCCACGCAGTTGTACCAGGCCATTTTAAGGGGGAGGATCATCTGGAAAACTGTTGTGTATTTATAATAATAGCATCTATTACACCAGTACAGGGTGAAATTGGAAACATATGGTGACCTGGGAGCAGTGCTGCTTTTTTTAGGCCTCTGATGCCCTTCAGAAATATCAAGGTAGAGGAAGGAAAATGTCAGGAAACGGCAGTATGCTTACAGTGAAGGCCTCCCATTGGTGACATGTTTATGAAACTGGTGGAAATTTGATTCACGCTGAGCACAAAAGACCAGGTTGTAAAGATCCCAGTAACAGAGTGGTCTTCTAAAACCAGTCCTGCTGATCTGCCCCTTGGTGGGACCTTCGGCTGCTTGGACACAGGTCCCCATGCACCTCAGGAGAAAGTCTCCTACTCCTGTAGCGGTGGTTTGTTGCCACTTGCTTGTAGGCATCTAGAGGAACGTCCCCATGCCTTTGCTGCTGTGGCCAGAGAGCCAGGCATCCCAGCTTCACTGTGGTGGTGAGCTGCTGCAGTGGGTGATGATGGTGCAGCTGGATGGGGCAGTCCAGTGGGATCCATATGCTGTTCTTGATGTTTAACAGCCAATAAATGTGACCAAGCCAAACAATTACCTGGCAGGCTCTGCCCACACTGTGCCAGCACCAAGACAGTGCTCCAGGACTGTTTCAGGTCACTGGTGAGCACGCAGCAACAAGCACCAGTTACAGGCGTCTTGAAGTTCTCCTATTTTGTGTTTAGAGGTTTAGCCAGAGATTCCTTATGGCTGATCACTTTTCAAAGGCCCAGATGTTACCAACAATGTGGTACCACAAAGGCCTAGCAGGTCCTGTAGACTCTATGGGGCCAAGCAAGAGAGGAGCAACTAAGCCCTGTTCCTTCCCAGGACTGTAAAACCCACCTACCTGGAGAACCACTGGAGAAGTTGATCTTATATAAGACGCACAGAGAGCAGAGGTGTCAGAGCAGCCCACAGGAGCTGCCATGGGAGCTGAATTGTCTCCAGTCCAAGGCAGGCTAAAGGTACAGAGATGCTTTTGAAACCAATCGCAAACCTGCTGCTGGCTCCGATGCAATGCCCCAGATGCGTTGCAGAAGCGGTGACTTGGCCGCCGTGCCAGATCTGAACAGCATCAGAGGTCTCCTCTGGGGATCTCTTCCCAATTCCCTTCCAGCTTCATGGAGATCGGAGCCCTCAAGTCACCAATTAGTGGCTTTAAAATTATCAGGCTTCTTCCCCATGGAAGAAGCATGGATGCTGGGATCATGGTGTCTTCCCAGCTTAAGGGGGATAAGAATGTGAAGCTGGGTGGCTGTGCTCAGCTGCCCATGCCATGGGACAGCAGTAGCATCTCTTCTCCTTGCTTATGGCCAAGGACAGTCCAACAAAGAGAAGAGGAAGAGGCTTCTGGAAATATGCTGGAAGAGATAGTGGAAATATTTCAGTCAAGCTTCTCAGGGTTTTAAATAAATTAGACTTATCAAACATCATGGTTTAGTTGGGGTTTTTGTTTTCATTTTTTGGCAAGGATTTCTGGCAAGGAGCACAGAGCTGTGACCATATGGCAATTCTTGCTGTGGGCTGTATTAGAGGTAAAGGATGTGGGCGGTCTTGGAGTAGAGAAAGGCTGGGGGAAAGAGATATGCCCTGTTTCTGAGCCCAGAGTCTGGGATGTGAGGTGGAAAAGCAGTAAGGCATGGACAGATTACAGAGTGCCAAAGTGTTGGGCCCTTTCCAGAACAGGGCTGAGGGAGAAGAGAAAGGATGAGTCAAGGAGCTTGTCCCTTGAGCAAGGAGCTCAACACCTCTGACGTGCTGGCAGGTTACCTCCTGTCTGCAGCTCACACAGACATGTGAGATATCTTCTACTTCATTTCATCGTGCTGGGGATAACAGCCCCGAGACAAGCACTTTTTCCAGAGCAAGTGGATTTGAGTAGCTCATTTGCAGGTGGGACTTGAGGCTGTGTCTCCAGCAGTGATGCAGCCATGCAGGTCCCACTCCGGACCCTCTAGAAAAAGTGGCAGAAAACATAATTTTGGAGCACAGAGTATAAGATACCAGACAAAATGTGAGCAGCCTCATGGGAGGGGATGACAGCTCAGGATAGTTTTGATTCTGCCTCTAAACCTGGGTGTGCAGCTCACATTGCTCCTCACAGCTCTTCTCCCTTCTGCTGCCCCTGCTAGCAGAGGTAAAGACCATGCTGGAAGTTCATATGGGGAGAGGGTGCTTGAGGATATGGTGTAGTGGTTAGAGAGATGCTAGGAGAAAGGTTGGACTTGATGACCCTGGAGGTCCTTTCCAACCATAATGATTCTGTGATTCTGTGAAATTGAGGCATGGCACAGCTATGACTACTCATTATTACAAGAAGGTTGGTTTGGGGAGCCTTCTGCCACTAGACCAGAGACTCTGATTTTCCTTGTGAAATGAAAAAGAAAGGGCAGTAAGGGGCATAGGGAGAAATAACTGTGGAAAGGCTGTGAAATACATTATAAATAAAATGAATTACACTTTAGCTTTCCAGACATCTATTCTGATTGTGCAGCTTTTTGAGACGATAAATGACCTCCACTGGTAAATCTGCATGCAGCTATACCATAGGAATGCGCAGTCAGTTCCCAAGGTTTTGCCTGAGTAAGCAGTAATTTGGTCATGACAGTTTACAAACTGGCAATTTTTGGTGAGCTGTTCAACAAAGTCTCAGACATTGCTTCTAGCCTATTGTACTGGACAGTGTAATGCATTTGAAGATGCGAGTGTGTGCCTTAGCACACTGAGTGTGCTTGATTTCCTTCTCAGAAGGAACACCTACAGACACTGTATTTTGTTAAAGATAGAAAAGAGCCCTCATACATGAGAACTCCAGTATGACTCAATGGTGGTTTGAGTCCTCTGACCATTTGTCAGACCTATTTCTTACACAAAAAGAGCTGTAACCCTTTCTCTGTCTAATGTCGTAGAGATCAGTTTGGTTTTAAATAGCAAGTGGCTGTGTAATGTGGCTTAGAGGGTGGACAGCAAAACTGCATCTCTGAGCTGGCCCTGTGCCAAGCCACCTGCTTTGTAAACTCAGAGCAACTATTTCTAACATTCAGTAACATTTAGTTGCCAGAGCCAGTCCTGGCTGCTGCTGTGCTTCACTCCTGCCAGCTGCAGAGTCACTATACCTCCCGCTCTATGTCTGCAGGCAAAATCACCATACACACTTGGCCCAACATCACTCTGCGAGTTTATTTAACCTCCACCCTCTCTGGCTGAAAATTTGACCAAGGGCAGCAATCAGTAGTGTTTATGCAGGATTGTCTGATTTTCCTGCTGTGAATCCAGGGAACAATTAGCTTTTTTCAGGGCAAGAGCAGAGGCTCTGGCCCTGGCGGACTGATCCACAGATACTAATTTGTAAGATTTAATCCCACAGCCCACAAAAGTATCCACAGCTAGGGTTAAATGAAGCACAATATTTGCAGGTGACAATGGGAACCCTTCCCCCACTTCATATGCGTTTTGCACATACCTTTCTTTTACTGGAAAGCAAATCTATTTGCAAGGACACAGTCATCCCAAAGTCCATACAATGCTGCACCAAAGGATTAATCCTCTTCAGTACCTTCTTACTGATCTTGGCTCATTTGGCTTGTGTTGAATTTCAGCCATATATCACCCACAGAATATTACAGGGCTGTTCCTCTTTTGACTAATAATGGCTCAGCTGTCTCCTACTGACATATTGCTGACTGAAGGCTAGTCTCTTCCATACTGCTTACAGAAGGAATTTCCCTTAGATCCCCAAATTAGTCATGATGCATGCATGCAAAAAAATTATTCATTTCAGGACCTTCAGGAGGATTAAAGCATAAAAGCAGATTCTGCTTATCAAACAGTAACTGCATTAAAATGTGGGTCTATGAGCCTTTCTTTAGCTTTTCTTAATTATGACTCCAGTCATTTTTGACAGATAAATATGCAGCACCTAACAAGTACAGATTACACGGTAATAATTATTCATCCATACAGCATTCCAGTAATTGTGTGCCATTTTATCAATATAATTGAGCCTCAGACACTGCAACCAGCTTCTGATTAATGTTTCATCACTCCCCTTTCACATTCTAAGTCAAGAGCATTAGTATCTTTGAGGCTTTGTTTCATGCTCCTTAATCCATTTTAGGGTGATAATCTACTCCCCTTTGTTCTGCGATGGGAGATTCCTCCCTTGTTTTTTATATGCCACTTAACGAGGATCAGCAATTATTGACAGACACCGCTCGTAATTAGCTCTCAACGCAGAGCCGATGCTCTGATGGATCTGCCTTGGGTGGCTGTTTAACCTGAGGAGCAATCGATAATCCGTGTTGCATAGACAGGACGGTAAACCCGGACGGTGCCAGGCAGCTCGCTGGAGCGAACACAGCCTGCCTGCCGTGCCGGCGCCTGGCGCGGCTGCTCCGGGAGTGGGAGCCGCTGCCGCTTCACCGGCGCTGCGGTCGCCGAGCAGCTGTTTTCCGTGTCACACAAACACCACCTGTTTTGGGGGGCAGCCCCCGAGCCGCCCCTGCAGCTGCGTTCTCCTGAAATACCCTGACCCGCGCTCGCTGCCGCCTCCCGGCCAGGCCGCGCTCGCCAGGTCGGCGCGACGTCCCGGGACGGCTTCCACCGCACTCCCCGGGCGGCGCCATTCAGCTCCGCGTCGCGCGAAAGCGCGTGCACACATCGCCCCGCCCCCGGCGGCGCGCACGGCCCCTCATTGGCGAGTACCGCCTCGGGGAGCTACACTCTGTTGTCCGCCGGCGCGGATTCGTGAGGGAAACCTCAGGGGAGCTGCGAAGCCCGTCCCCTCGCTCTACGCCGCCGCGGATTGGTGAGAGAGGCTGAGTGGCGCGCAGGAGCCACGCCCCCCGCCGATGGCCCTCTCCGCCAGTGGCTCGGGTCTTCTCACTGCCGTGCCCCTCCGCCGGCTCGGCGGCGCCTGCGCAGTGGCGTAGTGGCGGCTGGGCGGCCCCGGCTGTTGTTATTGTAGGGCTGGTCTGCGCCGCGCGAAGATGGCGGCCGGGCAGGGGAGCGGCGGTAACGGCGGCGGCAACAACGGCAACGGCGCGGGGGGGTTGGGGATTCCCTC
Organism: Coracias cyanogaster; assembly: GCA_033124195.1. NCBI lineage: Eukaryota > Metazoa > Chordata > Aves > Coraciiformes > Coraciidae > Coracias > Coracias cyanogaster. The sequence continues at coordinate 80,266 of JAVSBS010027823.1, read as the reverse complement.
TCACCTCACTCTCTCCTTCTCGGCCGGTCCACACTGGGGCGCGGCGACTCCGCCGCAGCCGCACACGGTGCGCAGCTTGGACCGGGCCCTGGAGGAGGCGGGCAGCTCGGGCATCCTCTGTCTCAGCGGGAGGAAACTGCGTGACTTCCCCGGCAGCGGCTACGACCTCAGCGACACCACGCAAGCAGGTTGGGGGGCTCCGGCTGTGAGGGGGGCCGGGGCCTTCTGCGGAGGAGGCCCAGCTGCGGGGGTGACGTGGGGCGGGTAGGGGGCCGGCTGTGAGGGCGGGGAGCCGTCCCCGCTGGGATGGCACCGGGGGGCGAGCTGTGGGAAGGGGAGGCCCTGTGGTGGTAAGGGGGAGTTGCGGGGGTCCCGCTGCGGTGGCAGCGGAGGGGGATGCAGCGGAGGGGTCTTCTGTGGTGGCAAAGGAGGGCTGCGGGGGGCGGAGGCTGTGGTGGCGGTTGCAGGGGGTTGACATGGGAGCGGCCTGCTCTGGTGACATTGGGGGTCCTGGGGGTGCCCGGTGGGGGCAGCGGGCAGGATGTAGCGGGAGGATCCCATTGATTCCAGCGGCCGTCGGGTGGAGCAGTGTATACAGCACATACTGGCAGGGGGTAAGATGTAATGGGAAGGCTGGTGCGATGACAGTGGGGAGAAGCATTAAGGACCCCACACTGTGGTGGCACTGGGGGTCTTGGAGTGTGTGTGGGCTGCTGTGGTGGCAGTGGGGAGGAGAAGGAGCCTTCGTTGTGCGAGGGCAATGGGAGTAGTGGGGTGTCGGGCCAGTGAGGTGGCTCCCCCTGTGTGCAGTGGGGCCGGAGGATCCTGGGGGGGGTGCTCTCCCCCTGCGTGCATTGCGGGGTTGCTTCTGCTGTGTGTGCTTCCGAGGCGAGCGTTCCTGCTCTGTGGTTACGTGCTGGCGGGCTGTGCACCGAGGGGACCTTGTTGCGCTGCGTGCGTGCAAAGGCAGGGGTGCTCCCGCGAGGTGCCCGAGAGGTGGGGTGCAAGGAGCGAGGGCACCCTGGCAGCGTGCGCCTGCGCGGAGCGCTCCCGTGGTGTGCGGCGGTGCAGGGCTCCGCGGGGAGGGGCTCTCGCTGAGCGCTGTGCGGGTGAGCCTGTGCGCGCCCGCGGCGGGCGTTGCGCGGGGCGGCTGTGCGCACGGGAGAGTCGTTGTGCTCCGTGTGTGTGGCTGCCGTGGGGAGGGGCGCCGGCGGTCCCTGCCTGCGCTTGTGCGGCCGGGGAAGCGGGACCGCCGGCACTCGGTGGGGAGAGCGGTTCCGGCTGGGTGTGCTTGTGCGGTGAGGGAAAGGTGGTGCTGCCCGTCCGCCTGCTAGGAGAGGGAGCATTCGCGGGGATTTAGGTGTTGTGTTCTGCATGTCTGTCTATATGTGTCACGGGATGAAGACCTGCAGTTCATGTGCGTGCACACGGTGCCTAGAAGAGGCTGTGCGAGGTGGGGGGAACTATTTAGCTCGCACTCTGGGGAATGAGAAACCCGTGGTGTAGTTGGTTTGTAGCTCTAAGAGTGTCCGATTGCGTTCAGTGAAGCTTTATTACCTGGCGTATCCTTCATCCCACCCCAGCAAGAGGATGGTTACAGATGCGGGTGCGAGGGATGAGTGCACATCTGGCAGTGCGCGGTTCAGGGCTTAATGTATTCACCGTGTTGGTAAACGCTTAGATATCGTGTGAGCCTGGATGTACCGAGGCTTTTACGTGAACTGAATTTGGAGACGTTTTTCTATACAGCTCTTAGAAAATAAAACTGCATTTTCCATGGGAGTTCTGTTATATTTTGGCTTATCTCTGCTGTATATCTGGATTTATTTGCTGCTGGAGTAGTTGCTGAAAATGGAGTAACGTGCTAGAACAAGATATTAATGAGCGGTCTAGCATCTTTTGTTCGGAAGTAGTAGTGGTTTTCCAAAATGTTGTTTGGGTGAATAACTTAATGGGCTTTTGTTTTGTCTGGGGGCTTTTCTTTCCCCATGGGTTTTGAATAGCTGGCATTGTTTTGAATGTGAGACAGCCCATTGTGGTACCTTATCAATCTCTGATAATCCTATACTTCTGGTCTATCAGATACTCATTTTGTTGCTCTTTGTTGCGGATTGCATTTGTGCAGAGTGTTAAATGTACTCATTCTTCTGTGATATTTTAGGTTCTGGAGTCTGTATAATTTATGAAGGACTGATCTTAAAATCAGTTTTCTGTATTCAGTACCAAGACTGCTAATGATTTGTGGGTTATTAGCTTTTTTTCCTGATATTTGATATATCTCTATGTGCAGCACAGAATAGGAATAGGTAAAAGTGTGTTAGTTATTTCATAATGGGAGCACAAGATTAAAATAAGAAATTCCATTAAATAATAACTCGCTTTCCTTGTAGTAGCATAAAAATGTATTCAGCAATATAGTAGGATACTTCTGTGTATAAATATTCAATAACTAAAGCGTTCAAAAAGAAGTATTGCATATAGGCAATCTGTTATTAAAAGACTTTCTTTGTACTGAAGCAGGCGCGTCAAGGAGCCATCTTTTGTATTTGTTTCTAATTATTACTAATTGCATTTTGGGGTTTATTTTTTTGTTGTCTTATTTTGAATCTCAACATCTCTGAGTAAAAGCTGTCTGCAGCAATCATGTCTTTATGTTCTAGGATGTAGTAGAGCCCAGTCGCTATCATCAGGATTGAATTTTGTCAAATATGTGAAAATACTTGAGGGCAATCTCTAACAAAAATAGCTGTAGTGCTTGCTGCTCTAAGGAAAACTTACTTTAATAGTTGTGGGTCTATGCAAGTACCATCTTGTATCAATCCTGACTTAATGTAGCACTTATTTACTAGTTAATCCCGTGAAACCCAAAATTTAGCAGTCTTTCAATATATGATTGTAAACAGAAGATCTGTAGTCTTTGCCTTAATCTGCAAAACTTTTTTGTTAGTAAATGGTATTTTGATAGTGACTCATAGACATCCTTTCCTGAGTATGGCATAGAGCTGGATGGAGGATCAGTGACTGCCTCAGAGGCAATGGTCATTTACTTACTGGCGTTTTGGTAGCAGTTATCACCGGTTCATATTAAAATGTACCCATGAATAAGGTTATAGATTTAGGTTGAGGCATGGGAGATGGGGAGGAATGCGTCAAAAATCTGTTTCATTTCTAAGTTGGTGACTCTTTGTGGTACTTGAAACAAACATTTAAAAAACCAACTGCTAACAAATCTGGATGTAAACAATTTCTTTTGAATATACAGTGTCACATAAATCCAGAATATTCTGCCTTAACATCAATAAAATCAGCAGCAGAAGGAAAACCACTAGTTCTCAGTAATGATTCAGATATCTATATATGTTAAAGCACAACTGGTGTTGATTTATTAAAAATACCCTGGGATTTTTTTAAGATGTTGTCGCATTTTACATCTAACTTATGTAACGACTTGGAAGTACATAAGTTGGGAATACTGTAGCATGTTTTTGATATCTTAAATTATGTGACAAAAATTGCTGAGCTAAAAGCATAATGACAATATCTGGCTGTTCAGCTCTGACTTCGTCATATCTTTTTTTTTTAATTGTGAATTGTCGTAGGAACTCTTTGGCCAAAAGAAATTATTGTATCATTTTCCTGAATTTGTCTTCTGGCTGTTCTTAAGTGAACTTCCAAGGGGAAAAAAAAAAATTGCAAGCCCTGAGATAGCACGAGATTTATTGAATATTCCAATCATTTTATTAACATGTGTAACTTTGCATCTTGCTGTGTAAGCAACATTAGGCCACCTGGCAGTTAAGTAGTTGAGTATATCACGTTAGTGTAATCAGTCTGCTTAGCTAAAGAGTTGTGTGTTTTCTGGGGTTTTTTTTGGTTTTTTTTTTTCAAAGATAGGTTCCTGTGTTATATTGCCGTGCTTCAACCTATGCCTTTAGCTTTCCTTGCTTTTTGGTGAGCGCTTCTTAAAACATGAATTTAGTAAATATGAAAGGTAGTAGACTGACATCTTGAGAAGCACTTTATTTCCTCTGGATAAATATGGTGATGCTTACTTGCTTATGGCTTTGTCACAACAAACTTGATTCCCAATTTTTAATTCTAAGGGGACCTCCAAGCAATTATAAGTAGATGAATGTATATTTTTACATATTTTATGTATATGTATATTTTAAAATATTTTATATTTACAGATGCCTGTAAATATATTAACTTTGAAATTTCACCTTTCTCACCACCTGCTACCTTCTTATGTAGCTGGGAAGTAGCACCAGTGTATTTCCAATATGACTTCAGAATGAGCCCTCCTGTCATGGTCAGTAACAATCTCAGCACCCCAGGCAGAGTTCCCACATTGTGATTCCTGTGTGTGTCTGCTGAGGGGATGGGATGGGAGGAGACATGCTTCTTATTTAAGATACCATTGCCCAACATTACTTGCATGACTTTGTTGTTTGGTTTTTTTAATCATATTTTTGGCCTTTCTAGGGTATATAGTCATTCCTGAGATTATAGATTAAAACCAACAAAACCTACAGTTTAATATTGAGTGTGAATTGCATAAGAATGTTAATACATAATACTCTTCTTCTGTCTTTACAATGTGCACTTGTATGCAATATATGTTTTATATAAAATATAAACCCATTATGTTTTCCTGTCTGAATAAAGTTATTTTTTGTTAATGGTACCAGCATTGATTAAAGTGATGACAGGTAACTGAATAGCAACACCTAATCCAGCTTTCATCTTAAGGAAATAACATTCATATATGATGTATATCCTAAATCTAGATTACATTCTAGAAATAAAACATGTTGAAAAACACATGGTTCTTCAGTAGTTGATTCTTCAGTAATTACTTATTCAGATTTGAAGGAAAAGAGGAACTTGGATTATACTTGGGGAGGGACTGCTGTGTATCTTCAGACATGCACCAGACGCATAATCAGTTTATAAGGAAGTAATTGTGGAAATTCCCTGCAGTGGCTTCTTAGCCTGTCCAGTGTTTGGAGTAAGGGAAAATGAATCGTGTATGTTGTCTGAGGCTTTCTTGCTGAAGGTCAGTAACAAGGATACTTAGTGGTGTCAATGACTTAGAAAAAGTCTTAGGTCAGTGAGCTGAAGTTAAAGCAAGTGATTACTGGTTTGCCTGCATAAAAGAATTGCATTATGAATACCACTAATAATCTAATCATAAAAAACCCCAAGTTACATGTTGCATCCTTTTCTGACATACTGACCTTCTAGAAATGTGCAATGTAATTATTTGACTTTTTGTGTTCTCTATCCATCAAAACTAAATTTCTTATGTTAACTATTTTTGTGCCTTGTAATATAAAAGCATTAATCTCTGAAATGCTTCCTCTTCTGAGTATCTGAAGAACATTGTGATACATATTTCTGCTTTATTTACTACTTGAGGAGGAGCAAATGTGTTTAAATCACAAATTTATTGCAAAACTTTGTGCTATAAGAAAAAATAGAGGAGCTGTTGTTTTTTCAGATCTTTTTGCTTGTGAAGAGTTATCTTCTCATTTAACTTGGGAAGATTTGTTGCAGCTGATTCAAAAGGATATAGCCGTTTTACTGGCAAGGCTGAAATGTGTCCTTAACAAAAAGGTAATTGAGTCAGGACTGAAGACTGGAACTCCAAAGGAAATACAAAGATACTCAATAGATCTTTTTTGTGGTAAATTTTCGACGTGACAGTATGGAGAAAATTCTGAATTCTCTGCTTTTCTGTGGCTGTCCAACAGTCTGATTTTCATCATTGTTCCAGCTAACCTTGAAACTAACATTGTTCCAACTAACCTTCTCCTTAGCTGCTTGCTAGGAGAATCTGCTGCTAGGTCTGAGAGATCTGGAGAAGGTCTAGCACCTTAGGTGAGTGGAAGAAAAAAAAAGTCTTATTCTCTGTTATGGAACTTTTTTTTTTTTTTCTTGGCAGACATGATTATTACTAATGTGTTCCCAAGTGTCAACATATAATTTCTTAAAAACGGTTTTTGTAGTTTCAAGGCTCGAAGGGAACCTTGCATCTCAGGCGTGTTCTTAGGCTGCTGACCAGCAGATGTACCTGCATATTGAGCAAATCCCTGACCCATCTGTGTGTTAAAAGAAACATCTACTTCAATTTGTCAGTTAACCACTGTTTCTATAGGTAGAACCAGTATGCAGTGGAGAAGAATTTGATATATTAAAGACTAACCTAGAACAAAAAGGTTTATTGAAGTGTCCACTTCCGATCATTACATGAAGTGATAAGTGATATTACATATTTGTTTTTAAGCTAATAGAAGCGGCCACAGCCATTCTTAAATGCTGCCCTGAGGTCTGGCATGAGTAGAGCAGAGTCAGTGGGAGGCACCAGCAAATGAGAACAGATGCTGAAGTCGCTACAGCAGTGGCCTTTGTGTCTCAGAAGAACATGCCGTACTTCTTGTTAGACCCTGCTTACTCTGTGCTCATGGACTCTTAGTTTACTAATTTTCTTTGGGTTTTTTCTACTTCACTCTTACTTCACTCACCTTGTTTTCCTGTATTCTTTGTCTTCCAGCAGTCTAGCTTACTTTTAAGAATCTTTCTGCGTAGTTTATCCAATGTCAAGCAATTTTATCTGGACAAAAGATTAGTCACATAGTAAACACTGGTTACAGGTGATTGATTGTAGCCTTTTGTTTCTGCTTCGTGTCTATTTAGATTGTAAGCTCTTCAGGGCAGAGGCCTTGGGTGTATGTAACTGAGCATACAGAGATTAACATAAGGAGCTTTACTTGGGAGTTGTGTGTGCATTTTAGGTAACCCTTAATAAACCCAGACTTTGCTTCATTTACGAATGATGATTACTTTCCCTTGTATTAGTTTTCTGTGAAACTGAAACTTGGAATTTCAAAATTTCAAACCAGAAAAAGAAATTGAGAGAATGAAACCAATGAATAATGGCCAGTTTAAGTGGGAGAAAGATGCCCTGTGCTATATAATACACAAGCTTAGTAAGTCCTGCTAACTTGTCAGGAAAACACAGTTCACCTTTTCTGGTGGTTGGCTGTTTTAAGAATGATAGTCTAGATTAAATATTAACATGCTGTGTTGTTTAGGGAAACAAGCTTCATGTGGGATTTGCTGCTTGCCATTTCAAATTACAAAAGAGTTGACCTGACAAGATGCCTTCAGAGGTGGAGAGGAAGATAGTCCTTGACATGTAGCAATGTCCTTTTGACTGTACAGCTAATTGGTGTGCCAATTTACCCTTCATATGCCAATTGAAGTAAATTATTCCCTTCTCTTGGTGATGTGGTTTTTATTTTTCATTTTAATCATGTTGTGCTAAACTAGCTGAACATATATACTCCAGAGTTGGTGCACTGGGCTATTTCGTGTTGAAAGTGCCTCAATCATGTGGTAACATGGTTTGATTCCCTGAATTCATCTTGTTGGTTTCAGCCCTGCACCCATGTGCAGCAGGTCAGCACTGACATGCCCCCTAGTTGTTCCAGCCTTTAAATCGGAGCTTCTGGTTTAGTTTTTGGTGGGTGCAAATTTCAGGACAAACCTCATATACCTGAACCAATGTGTGGCGAGTGGAGATGACTTACATGAAAAACAATAATTGTTTTTAATGTAAGAACAGTTGAACCAAACTGCCAGTTTAGACACATTCAACAGAGGTTTGTCCAATGTAGACTAGAGTCAATGAGCATGAACTGGAGTAGTGTGTTCCTCAAGGCTGCCTTTATTTCAGAGCCAGTGTACTGGAGCTCAGTCCTTCCTCCCCAATAGCAGAAGTCTGTGAGGATTTCTGGTTGCCTATGCAACTATCCCACTGTGCTTGATAAGAAACTTTAATTACGTGGTCATGTAACCTCTTACACTGAAAAATTCCCATGTGTGCATATACTCTTTGCATATGCTGTACTGTATCTCTTTTGAGATAAGCCGGGGACTGCATGTATTATCAAGATATGGGTATGCAATGAAATAACTTTCTATTTTCCGCTCCTCACGCTGTTTTGTGCCTTTGACTTGAGTTGTTATTTTCAAAAAATCAAGAATTAAGTAATGTAGCTGGATAATATCAGCTCTGAAATATTAGCATATTCACTTATGACTTTCTAATTAAATGCATACTTCTCTAGCTTTAACGTACTGTGAATGTGAAATCCTTATGAAATTGTCTGAGATAAATAGGAAGCAACCCTGGAAACACAGAAGTAGAACTAGCTGCATATGTAATGTTGCTGAAAATGCAAAGTCTGTGTAAGGCTTTTTTTTTTTTTATCATAAGCTACTGCAGTTTTAATCCTCAAGTTCTGTAACATCATTTAAGTTTATTTTAATGTGAAAATTCTAACCATACAGTTTCTAAAGCAAACCCTTCTATGCAGGGACACAAAAAAACTTATTTCTTAAAATGATCTTTTGCTTCTGTAGAAACTAAGTGATTTGTTCTTTCTGCACATTGGGATTCATGCCCAGGTGCAAAAGGCTTATCATACTCTTCTAAAAGTTTCACTGGTTTGAGGGAGCTTTTCTACATATAGGTTATACAGTTAGTATTCCAAGGGATTGGGAATTAACTTTCAACTATGCCAATATTGTATTTTAAAAAAACCCAACTATATATTTGGAGGATGACATTTTAGATGGTGTTAAATACTTAAATGTGAAATCTTATTTTCTAAAAGTGCCTAATTTTCTCAAAAGTTAAACATCATCAGTGTTAAATGCTCAGGCATTACGTAACAAGTTGTGTCTGTGTCTTCTGTTAAAGTTGCTTCCCGTTTGTGTGAAGACTGTTCTTCAGAGTGTGAATCTTGCTATTTGTGATTCCATAGTAAATGCTTAGGTGCTTATGAACCAGTTTGGAGATTTTTGTCTATTCAATGTCATTTTGATATATCAGTTAGAAGATATATAGCAACCACAAGGACTAGATGAAGAAAAACAGTTTATTGTACTGAAGAGTATACATAGCACATAAAATAAATTTAAATATTACTACCTAAACTTTTAACAATAGACTTTAAATGTATTTAACTTTGCTTGTGACAAAGTACATTGGTCAGTTTAGTTTCTGGAGAGCTGTAGGTGTCTAGCAGGTGTATCAGTTTCCTTATTGTGCATAAGAGCTGATGGGTGCTCAGCTTCTTCTGTGTAGTGCTTCACTGTAACTCTTTATGCTGGAGAGTAAACATGCATTTTTATGTGAAATACACAGTTAGATGCAAAAAATTATTTTGCTGTAATTCTTGAACGTTCTTTGCCAGTAAACTCTAGATTTTTTTTTTGCCTGTTTTGTGGCTGAAGTGGTTACTCTGTGGGTATATTTCAATTGTTTAATGCTTGGTTTTGCAACCTAAGGAAATACTAAGAATTCTGATAGTAGTTACTTAATTAACTAGACTGTTTTTCCTTTTTCAAAGGAAAATTTTAAAACACTTATGTTTAACAACACTAGTCGTGTTAACCTTAAGATTTCAACTCTGAACCTGCAAGTAAGATGTGTAGATTTTGAGGGGAATGCTGGAGATGCAAGAGGACTTCCCATTTGATGCAAGCTTGGGCAGCTTGAGTTCCTTTCTCCTGCAGTTCCTGAAAATCAGAATGAATCAGTAGTTTCAGGAACCTGATTCCATTTCAGTTGTAATGGAAAGCACTAGGTAGCTTATGCAAAGGACGTGTGATCAGAATCTATGAGAAAAAAAACCCTCTTGAATACTCTCCCTTCTTCCCATCAAATCTAGCTTTTTTTTTTTTACACGCTATACTAGATAACATCATAGGAGCAAGATGCTTAAAACGCACTGTAGTGTTTGCTTTTGTTTTGGCAAACTGGACACAGAATACACATTTTTGGTTTTGTTTGTGGTTTTGTTGTTGGCTGTTTTGTTTTGGTTTTTTTTTTTTAATGCATGTAACCAATGTAACTGTTGTTGTGGGGAGGTTTTTGATGGTTTCTCTGGTTTTTTTTCCTTCCTCCATAACTCTGTATTTGAATGCTCCAAATGAAGATTTGTGTTTCATTAATGCTGCCATCAATATTTGTGGCTGGTACGATTAAGACCCTTTGTAGAACACAGATACCTGTTTAGGCACACTTGGCGTTTTTGATGCGTCTTTAGTTTTTTCCCTTTACCATCATAAGGAACTGATATTTGAAATACCCAAACAGTGCTGAGATGATCATACTCATGTACAGACAACGTGCAATTTTACATGCTGTAGTTACATAAATGAAGAGATCTTTGTAGGTCATTGAGGACAGTCTTCTGCTCAGGACAGGTCCAGTTAGAGTAAGTTTCTTTGGACCTTGTTCAGCTGAGTTTTGAGCATCTCCAGTCATATTTTGGTTTATCTGTGAAATGTGTTTTCTGGATTCTCCTACAAGCATCAGTTAATGTCATTTTTCTGACTGAAGAAAGCATCGTTACATGAAAAATGAAATTGCTTTGTTCCTCCTAAGTGCCATTTGTATGGTTAGTAATGAAAGCTAGATTTCTTATTTCCTTTCTTAGTTTCTTAAACTAGGCAAGGAGCCTCAAGCTTTAGTAGACTTTGAAACATACTACTTTCTTAGTTTTTCTTTTTCTTATATGTGTCATTTGACACTTCAATATTGGGCTTATAAACTTCAGCTTAATTCAGTAAATTCAAGTAGTACCTTTGAATACCTACTGACTCATGAATCCATTTTTGAAGATTAAAACAAGATAAAAACCAAGAATGTTCTTAGTGGTTACACTGAAGACCAATCATGTTCTTAGATTATGTAGATACAGCTGAAATATGGCAACAGAAACTGGCAGCTTCAGTTTCCTGATAAGCAACTATTATGTACTATTTCCATCGTTATTGTTACCTTACTTCTCAGATCAGGATTGCTCAAACAAGGAAGGAGGAAAATGTAATACAAGTAGGTTTATTTTTCTAAATTGTTCTGTTCAAACTTAGAAGTTGTTAGTAGCTCTTCAGGGTCTTTGGAAGCCTGATACTGACAGAGTGCTAAAATAAAAGATGGCATTTTAAGATGTGGATAGATCAAATATAGTGTTAGGTCATCAGTGTTTCTTTTTTATAAATTTTCTGAGCATTCTGTAAAGAATATGTCAAGTCTAACAAATGTGAAAATGCAGTTTTTGTAGCATTGCAAACATACCTGAATGGGAGATGTACAGGATCGGAACATGCTCCTGAGGACTAAACTAGCACTTTTTCCTGGTGTGGCCACACAAACTGTGCTAGTGTAATATAAAACAGGATGGGAGCTAATGAACTTGCACTGCTGCTGAGGAATTACTTGTTGAGCCATAGTCATGAACAATAACGCTTCCAACTGAGAGATTTGGAGGATCTTTTTCTACTTAGAGTTTCTGTGACTAATTCTGCAGCCCTTGTTGTTGTTCATCTGCAGTAGGCGAGACATTCCCTCCACTACATGTATTAAAGCTATATAATAACATTACAGAGCTCTGGAACTTGACCCCAGCATGCCAGGAGCCCATGGTAGGCGTAGTGTAGATAAAGCATTGCACTGCTTTGGCAATCTGATCTGTTCCTAGCTTTGGATTCTTACTTCCTTGGCTGGAACCTCCATTCCTGGTAGAAGGTGGGCAATTCATGCTCATAGGAGCTTGAGGTATTAGACTTCTATAGCCTGTCTTAGCTTTTTTGTTTGTTTGGGGTTTTTTTTGAGACAAATTTCACTGTTTCATGCATGCATCTTTGTTACTTGGCAGCTTGAATTTAACTTCCCTTCCACCTCCTTAGGGAGGCAGGGAAATGCATACATTTACTAGCTGATTATTTTCAGGTATTTTGACACTTGAGCATTGGGGATATCTTTGTGTATCAGAACCTAATTTCTCACAGTCTTTCTGCTGTTTCTTGAATGTTGTGATACAAATAATGCCTATCCTTTACCATGGTTGATTGTGAAGTTTGAGGTGCTTGAAGTCTAATGCCCTTACTTGCAGGTGAAGGTGACACATTAGTAAAGCCTTAGTCTTGTCTGCATTGCTGATACCACTCTTGGAACTCCCGAAGATAGAGTGCAAGTCTGATAGATTTATCTGTATCTATTTCTCCCCCCCTCAAGGAGGGAGACTTAGCTTTCTATTTGAGATGGCAGAAAAATAAAGATGGGATATTTGTGTAACAGAAGAGTAGTTGGTAGGGCATGTGGTCATAAGATGGTTTGGAGCATTACACGAAGTAAGAACATTTGTCTGCTTATATTTCTTCAGTACCATTGACCTGTCATGTGAATTAATAATCACTATGTGAAATACAATTAAATGAGGTGATTTTTTAGTGCTGCTGTTGTTCAATATAAATTCTAACTATCACAGGATTTTAGTAGTAAGGTGGCTGAGTGTTTTGTGGACACAGAAAAGTTCTGCCTCCTTGAATTACCATATGTAGGTGTTTCTGCAGTGTTTGAGACTGCTTATTTTTCTTAGTCTCCAAAATCATCTTGCATCTGACAGACTAATAAATTTTACCAATGATCTTTGTGTTTTAATTAGCTAAAAGTGTATCTTTAGGATCAGGGCCAAATACTTTAAATTTTATATATTCATTGACTTTTTTAGAACTGATTATATAGTTACTCTTGTGCTTAGATGTTTTTTGGCTTAGACTCAGCTAAAGCATTTCTAGAAAAACTGTCTAGGAAAATCTGTATGACGAGTTAGGAGAGGAGATCTGGGTTTTGCAGGGTAGGTAGGTTGTTGTTTTTGATCTAGTTTGTAAATGAAATTTTAGAGCACTTTGAGCAAACAAAAACCCAATGCTAATGTAGTGGGTCAACATATTTTTATGAAAAATGTTATAACCATAAGATGAGATTCAAGTGTAGATTTCCCAACTAAGCCTAGTATTTCAAATTCAACAGGTAGTGCATGCAAAGATGTGAATATAAAAATGGTTGTACTAGACCAAATAAAAGGCCAATCTTTTCCAGCAGCATGCCTCTGATAGTAAACAGTAAGGAATGCTTAGGGGAAAGTGGGGAAACAAGGCAAACGTTATGTTAATACTGTTTGACTGCCTTACTGCACACTGCTGTAACCTAACAGCTTGAGCTTTTTGTTTTTCCTTTTGATCATGGCTTAAATTTATACAAGATACCTTCTTATTTCTAGTAGCTTCCCCAAACTGACTGATTTCCTAAAATTATTTCCTTTTGAACTTAACATATTCTTTTAATCATTTACTCCTGTTAAAAAAACTAAGCTGCAACCAACTTGTTCATATTTTTGTAGTTCCCCTTTTAACTTTAACCTCAGTTATGTGGCTCACTTTTATTGTTTCTGCAGAGATAGTGAATTGAAATATCCTGTGATTCATGAGCAGTCATGGATAGTCCCTCTATTTAGTCTTCACATAACACTCCTAGTTCAGAGTTTTCTGGTCCAAACTGGTTAAGCAAAGAATTCCTGTAATCTCACTTTTAGAGGAGTTGTCATCTTAAATCATCTGTGGTTCTGCATTTAACAGCTTTCCTTGCTTCTTCAATCTATTAACCCTTACAAAACCATTATCATTTTCAGTGCCAGAAACGTGCTTCCATTTTGATCGAGATGAATTCTATCTTGTTTATAGAGGAACACTCTACTCCAGAAGCTGCCTCCTTTTTTTCCTTAAGAGTGTTTTCTCAGTTATACCTTGGGTTATTAGTCTTCAAAGGTACCTGAATTGCATAAGCTTCACATGTACATTTTATTTAGCCAAATAGGTGAACTTGTCTTACAAATATTTGCTCATTGTGAAAACATTTCTGGAGTAGAAAGAATGTTTTTCGGTTTGGATAAAGAATAGCATTACTTGTTTTTAAAAAAAGCTGTAGGTACACTTGATATAGGAACATTGTGGAAAACTATATACACCTGAGTATTTCTCTTTAGAAAGATCTGAATACCTGGGGCTATACTAAGACTATTTTGCAGTGAATGAGTGAAAAATTGCTTGGAATAGAAGTCACACTGTCTTTCAACTCTTCATGTACCTATTTTATTTTATTGAGAGATAACAGGTATCATTTCTTATTTTAATAGGACTTCTTGGTTTCATAATGGACAAATGGAATCCTTGCCACACAGTGTCTTAAGGTGTTATCAGGGAAGTGATTTCAACAGTAATATAAATTTTGCAGTATTTGTTTATTTAATGTGAAATTGTATGGGTATGTATGTATGGTATTGTATGATGGTGCACTGAAGGACTTCAATCAGATTGTGCTAATGTGATTTTTGGGGCTAGAAACCACAGCAGTTTTTGTATTGCCTTTGGAGTGCTACAGTCTTGGTATGCTCATTGTCCAGAGCAGAGAGTTGGGTACACACTGTAGTTGTTGTCTGGTTTGTCTCTGGGTTTTATTTCTGCAGAAGAAATGGCAAAGCTATTTTTCACCCTGTGTCTTTCTTAAGACATATGGTTGGGATATGGCTAGATTCACATAGAGTGGCAGGACTTTTATGGTGCTCTTGAATCTTCCAGTTCAGATATAACCTACAGTACTGCTCTTGGATCAGTGGCAATAGGATAAGAATCTGTCACTTGTATTTTGTGGGTTAGATCTTTGCACTAGCCTCCAGTTATCTTTCCACCTGCTGATAAAATTGGGCAGAGCCTTAGAGCTGATTTCTTCAGAATGGGATTATATCAAAGACTGCTGATCAGTGTGGTGGAGATTGTAGACATGTGCCAGCAATAAAACTGTGTGCATCTTTTCTGCGCATAGTTATCCCGCTCTGCTGGTTATTAAACTAAGAGAGCCTTTGTTTAACCTAAAAGGATTTTGCAGAAAATGATTTTTCCTGAAAGCTGCCATTTTTCTATAATGTTTTGGAATTGATATAGTGGAAACCAGAAAACAAACCTCACCTATTGAGAAAACTTTCTCAAGATATGCTATATTTTTTAATAAGCTTTTTAATTTCAGTTGGGCTTTTTAGTTTTAGTTACCTTTATTCAATTTTTGATGCAGTTCATTAGGAACGCCGGTCTTGCAACCTAGGTCTTTCTCTTTCTGCTTCTTGCGTCTAGAGTTTTCAGAAGTCAGCGTCAGCAGTGGGTGCCCTGATCTAGAGGAAGGCTTTGTGATACTTTAGGTTGAGAGTGTTTCTTAGAAAGGATGAAACAATAGGGTCACAGCCAGTTAGCTCACAAATTTTCGTATTCTGGATTTCAGGAAACAAAGTTGAGGCTATTTCCAAAACTAATGCCACTGGAAGATGACATTTCATTGTACCAGTCTATTTTATTTGATGGGCATCTGCAGCGTGCTGCTAGACACACTGATGACTTGAATTCAGCCTGTTGTGTATCAGTGTCATGTGTCCTTCTCTGCAAAGCTATCTTCTACCCTTTTGTCCTTCAGCCCACACCAATGTGAGGAGTTACTCTGCCACAGGTGCAAGTGCCTGTGTTTGCCTTTATCAAACTGGATGGGGGGTCTGCCAGTCAAGGTCACTCTGGCTGGCATCCCATTCTTCCAGCATTGGAGTTGCCTCTTCACTCCCTCCAACTTGATGTTGTCCATACAGTTCTGAGGGCACATTCTATGCTGTTTCCCAGGCTGTTGATGAAGTTACTAAATGATACTGATTACAGCATCAGCCCCAAGAAATGCTGCTCATAGCTGGTTTGCCAGTTATACTTCAGGCTGTTGAGCTTTCTTCTCTGAGCCCTATGGTGACTTTGAGCCACTTTCCAGCGACTTCCTGTCTGTAGTGTAGAACAAACTGTATATTTGGCCCAATAATAATGTGATAGGAGGCAAGCAGAAACAGTTATTTCATACAGGTGTTAAAAACTGAGAACTGGAGCCTGAAATAGAAAGGGATCTGTGTTGCTTCTTTGTTAAAAGAGTTTGTTCAGCGTTTCTGAGAAACCACATCCTTTTGAAATATCTTGGGTTGGGAACCAGAGTTACTTTCAAAAATATACACAGTCATTCTCAAGTAAATAAATACCTCATTCTTGCAAGATAGTTTCACAACATTTTATGACACAGGTTTTGGTAGTTAACTGATAATTTCCAGGATTCTTGGGTCACATCCCATTTGAATTTTCTGGCCTTTAAAGATTTCATGTAGTCAAAGATGGTATGCGGTTTTGTAGTGTGCTGGTTTTTCATATCTTCTGCATGCAGATTTACATAATGCAGTCATTGTTAAAATAACTCTACTTCAAGTATTATGTTTCCACTGTCAAAGGTAGCTCTTCTGTCTGCTCTTAGACTGGGCTAAATTGCATCCTTATTTTTATAGCTAAATGCATTTGTCATTGGTTTTTGCAACTATTATTTATTATTTTTTTATTTCTCAGTTACTGTGCTTGCAATAAAGAATTTTTTTTTTCAGATGAGAATTGTAGTTATTGAAGTGAATATGTACATTTTATTTGCAAACTTAGCATGAGCATTGCAGATATTTTGTATGGTGAGATTGGATTCTAATGTAGCTGTCAAACAGGAAAATTAACATTTACTGGGTTTGTAGCTTGACTTACTGTTATGCTTAGAATTGGAGGAAAAGAACCCCAACAGTTGCACAGAACAAAGACTGATAGAAGAGGGACAATCATAATTGATGTTCAGATGCATTTTAAATGTTCTTAATTGTGTAGTGGTAATACATTTTTGAATTCCCATCATTTTTCTATTTTCTGTTATAATTGCATATCAAACCGTAGTCTTGGTATTTATAGTATTTTTTTCTGTATTAATTATATGCAGTAGCATCTGGTAAAACTGATTTATTTTACGCTTCTTGCAACACCTTAATTTTTAGGAGCATGATAAGAATAACAGTGGGTACTTCTGTCTCTTACTGCAGGGAAATTTTTCACTTTTTTTTCTTCTAGATCTTTCGAAGAACAGATTTACTGAAATTCCTCCTGATATCTGGTTGTTTGCACCACTGGAAACTTTAAATTTGTATCACAACTGCATCAAATCCATTCCAGAATCTATTAAAAACCTGCAAATGCTTACCTACCTTAACATTAGGTGAGTACAGTTGGACTCAATGATCTTAGAGGTCTTTTCCAACCTAAATGATTCTGTGATTCTAATGCTTGTTATTTTTAGGCTTTATAAACATTATTTCATTGGAGAGGTGCCATTCTGCTTCATCAGGTCTTTGACTGCCCTTGTGTCCCCATTTTTTCCCAGACAAAATTTTTCTTTTGTTTGTTTGCCTTATCCTTGGTGTTTTAGGGCCAGCAGTTGTTTCTTCCTTTGCGGGAAGGAATTGACTGCATTACAAAGTTTCTGTCAGTAAGCTATGGTGTCTGAGGATAAGAAGAGTTTGTGAAGTTTTTCTCTGGTTTTAATGATAGACAGGCAATGTGTGGAAACTACATGTGTAAAAATTTGCTGCTCTCTGGAGAGTAGATTACTCTGGCAAGAAGGCCCTTCTTATTGCGTACATTATTTACATCCCTTGCTGTATTGCTGTTTATAAACTTGAAAAACATGTGGTTGGTTCTTCTCAGAAGAACAAAAGATTAATATGAGCTCTGGAAGAACCCTCCCAAAAATAGCTGAAACTCTGTTTTACACAATATTGCCTGTTTCTTATATTGACTACATGAAAACAGTCTTCTCAGCTATTTAACATCTGAGATTTGGTTCCAGAATTTATTTTGAAAGAACTTTTGAACTATTTTGAATTGAACCTTGGGGAAAAAAAAAAAATCATAAAAAGACAAAAAGTACCTTGAAATCTGCGAATATCGGTACTTATAGTGATGATTTAAGAGTATTCTGTTCTGTGGCAATTCAATAGAGGATAAGTGATATGATAAAACTGGAGTGTTTTCTGAAATAAATTTGACCTAACTTTCTTCACAAAGCAGCAACAGCCCATTTCTCTTCTTATGATAGTTGAGGTGCTGAATACAATTCTTTACTCAGAAGTAAAGGAGCATGTGTTATTTCAAGAGTCGACTCTTCTAATCATTATTTGTCTTATTGTGCTTTGTCTTTATTTTTATGCTTATGTCCAAGAACTGTTTTTGCAGTGCATGAACTTGTGGACTGTAGAAGTTGAAGAGCAAGAGAAAATTCTGGCTTACTAGTTCCAATATTTTGCTTCAGAAGAAAATCACACGATCTCAAATTCTAACTTTAGATTGAGATGACTGAAGAAATGTATTGTGCAATTCATAGTAAAGTATGCATCTCTTTTTAAAAAAGAAAACAAAAAAAGCAACAAAACCCCCAAAGAACAAGAGGGAAAATTTAAGTGATGCAGAGAATGACTGTTTAATTGCCACATTTTTATAATCAGTTAAAAAAAAGTTTAGTTGCACATTGTGTTTCTGCTTCTCATGCTCTCCAACTAAGGAAGCCTGTCATATCTGCCTGAAATACAACATTAAAAAAGACATGGCTACATCCAGAATGTATTTGTGTTGTTTGCTTAGAATTAACAGAATTAATACATCACTTTTGTAAAGGTACTGTTAGAAGTTTGCTTTCATTTTATGGTGTTAAAATTGCAGTACTACTTTGAGGCTGAAGTTTTACAAGGACTTTATTTTTATTGGTTTTGCAGCTCTATAAACTAGTCATGGAGAAAAAGAATGTAAAAAGTTGTGATTTAAAAATATGAAAACATTAAAACATCAATTAAACAGTAAAACTTCTGGGTTTTTCTTAATACAGTGTGAATACAAGTGTCAGCACTTAAAAACAACCAACAAAGAACTTTTTTGTTTGTTTTTTGAAATAGTACTAAGCAACAGCAATTACTGATTTTACTTTTTTTTTTAACTTTAGTGTATGAGAAGAATTGCTTTCATACCACATCTGAACAAGCTGCTTTTCCAGTGGCTTTTTTCTGGCAGTGACAGTCTGCAGTTTGTAGTTTTTCCAATATGGATTTAAATTGTCAGTAATGGTACATTTCTCATGTACAAAGGAGACACATGTGCATGCAGTTGCAAAATTATATACAAAAAAGAAACACATTTTTAATTAAAACTTGCCTTCCAGAATATTGCACAGCAAAGTAAGTAGTAAATGCTAAGAGTTTCTTGTGATGGTGAGGAGTGGCATGATCACATGACATCAGAAGCAATGGCCTTGTATAAAGTTCTGGTTTGCTGAGAACATGAGGACTGTCACGTGTTGGCAGACTGTCAGATCAAGTGGTCCTTCTGAGGGTATCAGCAGGATAAAAGCAAACAAAAAATTTCTTTTAACAAATTTCTCTGTACATTTTAGTGTTAGAATACATATTCAGTTCATCAAGTGAGATGGGGACCTAAAATTTACATACCGGAGAGAGGCTTTGTCTGGTAAGGAATTCATGATGGAGGTTGTAGCTTAAATTTTTTTAAAATTCTAATAGATGGAGAATATCTGCTGCAGTAGGAGAAAAGTTGCACAAAATATGCATCTCACTCTGTGTCAGTCTTAAAAAGATTATAATCTAGCCTTGCTTGTTAATTTTTATTTCTTTCAAGTCGAAATCTTCTATCAACATTGCCAAAATACCTGTTTGATCTTCCACTTAAAGTTCTGGTTGTCAGCAATAATAAGCTGGTCTCCATTCCAGAAGAAATTGGAAAGTTGAGAGATCTAATGGAGTTGGTAAGCACAACTGTGAACTAATGTACTAAGTAAACTGTCGCGGTCCGGGCGCCAGTGTCCGTACTGCCTCCCAAAAGGGAAGAGGATTGAGGGCAAGGCGAGACACTACCCCAACAAGCTCGTAGGCAACCAC
>JAVSBS010027823.1:36458-60430 GCA_033124195.1 Coracias cyanogaster | reverse complement strand
CTGATGATTCATGGGAGTCGTAGTTTAAGCTGACTTAAAAAGACATTTTAAAAATGGTGGGTCCGTTTGCCACATAAACTATAAGCAGTTTATTTACAGTAAAATAAAAATATAAATGATTTTTTAAAATACAGACCTACAAAATGTAGAATCAGTTACTGCTTGAGCTCAATTACTGGTGTAATATACTGTAGAGTTTAAAAAATGAGGTTAAACACATCAGTATGTTGGATTAAGTAAAATGTAAGGGTTCATAAATACAAGTGAGGAACTCAATCTGAGGAGTGATTTCATGTTGTTAAAAATGGTGAATTTTCCTGTTTACCACCTTCACAGTAATCATAATTCTATTTTTCTTATATTATGAGGAATCTTCTTTCCAGCTGGAAACTTCATCTCTCTACTCTGTACTCTTAAAGAAGTTATGCTGTTCAGTTGTTGTTCTGAGGATTTTTTTTTCCAATCCATCCCATTTCTGCTATTCCTTTATTTGGATTGGGGTGAATAGAATGGTGTGATATTCACACTTCAGGTGTCTGTGCAACATGATCTTATCCTGTGACATACTAAAGCTTTGTGCTTTTTCATCCATTACTTTCTCTATATTTCTTAATATTCTGGGCTTTTCTGATCATTACTCTGTTTTGGAGAATAGTGTGCAATTATTCACTGACCTGGCACTTGAACTAGGTCTGGTTTGTTGTTTTCCCCCCCCTTTGCCCTGGTATGTATTTTTTTTTTTATCATTGCAAGCAGTCCTTATCCTGTTCCTAGAGTTGCTCTGTATGCCTGTGACCTAATTTCTGATCTATAAATGAACTTTTTTTTTTTTTACTTACAAGAAATATGAGATATTCTGAAGGTTTAGTAGACTTTTCTAGTGTCCTCTACTCTTTGGTGAGAAAGTATTTGTGCTCACTTCAGTGTGGTATTGAGTGTGGATTTCAGAGTGGAATGACTGCTCTTTACAGGAAGTTTATGTTTTTCAGAATTGCAGTTGTGGCATTCTTGGCTTATTTTTCAAAATTGTCAAACCTAGAATGTGTGCTTGACACAGATTAAGGACACACTAGAGCATTTCATTCCAGTATCTGTGTTACACCTGTTTAGAACGTAAGTAATATATACATTAAAAATAATGTAAGCCTTTAAGCCACACGCTAGAAAGATGCTTTTAAGGAGGGGAATCCCACCTTAAATGTGGTGACATGGATAGAGAAGAACTTGCAATAGATAACACCACAGTTGACACTAAGCAGCCTGTGCTTTCTGAGACATCTAGCTGTGTACAGACATCGTGGTTGCCAGAAGCAGAAGAGCAGTGTCTAAGATGAAGCTCTGGAAGCACATAGTGGAGAAGGAAGCTGGATTTGTCTGTTTGAGGCCTGGCTTCTAGTTACTGACTTCAAAGGTGGCTTCCAGTTTTTCATCAGATAGATGATCATCTATTTATCATTGTTATCTTGTCTAGGAAACTAGTCTCTGAAGTCAGTTTTATTGAATCAGAAATAAATTGTGATGGAATCTGTCTGGACTACATATATAGTGGCAAAAATAGCTGTAGTCTGTATTTGCTTGGTGCAGCTTTGTCACCCTCTAGTGCTTGTATCCAAAAAGTTGATGAGCCTGCTACTTACTCCTAGTAAATTTTTAATTGCATTAATTGCTTCAAGATTTTTTAGAGTAGGAGAATTTTTACAAAAGGAACAGAATGCAAATCATTTGCTGGCAGTAGCACAAGAAGTTTTTAATTGATGTCAGAACTACACCAAGAACTCGTGATTCCTAGACTGCAGTTTTAGTCTCAAAACCAGTCTCTCATCATTCATTGGTTTAAGTTTTTTGAATTGTTTTTCTGAAACATGAACCATTAAATACTTAAGAAACAGCAAGATCTGTTATGGTGCTTCTTCCCTTTGGGGAGAAACAAAGAAAGATAGGATTTCTTCTATTTTTTTATAGTAGTTTTGATAGCAGTTTTCCTTTGTGTAATTGCATTTAATTATATTTTTTTCTTAGGATGTTAGCTGCAATGAACTTCAGGTTCTTCCCCAGCAGATAGGAAAATTACAGTCACTTAGAGAATTAAACATAAGAAGAAATAATCTCCATATGTTGCCAGATGGTAAGCTACTAGTCTTAATTTCTTTGTGGTAGGTAAATTAGGTAAAGTGTTAAGATGACACCTGATTCTTTCTTTTTATTTCCCCCAATGCAGAATTAGGAGACCTTCCCTTGGTAAAGCTGGATTTTTCCTGTAATAAAATTACAGAAATCCCAATTTGTTACAGAAAGTTACGTCACTTACAAGTTATAGTTTTGGATAACAATCCTATGCAGATACCACCAGCACAGGTCAGTATTAAAGCATTCTAGTTCAGAAATTTGCATTAGGGTTTTATACTAGTCAGGTATTTTCATTTTTTTCTTTATCTCAATTTCTCCTACTGGGAAGTTGTGGGTACTAACTCAGTGTAGAAAGTATTTGTTGGGGTGCATTTTCAAAGACATGGTATATAATTAAGAGTTGTTGTTGTTCGTTTGTTTCCCAACAGATATGTTTAAAGGGTAAAGTTCATATATTTAAATTCCTTAGCATTCAGGCCTGCCTCAGAATAGATAAAAAACCAGATTCTTTGGATCTTCCATCATTAGGTAAACGAATCCCCTCCCAGCCACTCACAGACAGGTGAGTAGTTTGTTTTATTTTCCTTTAGCATTTGTTATGAACTGATCTGTTAATTACAGATAATAGCTCTAATTTCAATACTTCAGTTGTTCTTTATGTAAGAGTCAGTGTTTATTTTTTTTAAGATCCTGTTACTGGAAGCTTAATTGACTCATCTGAGTGGCTATGAGAAATTTTCATTGTACTCGCTAAAGATTTGGAAATCAGAACAAAGATGCATTTAAAATTTATTTCTTGGAAAATTCAGCTATTTATTTCCCAAACAGATACATCAAAACGCTAGATGAGAAATTCCTGTAAACGTTCTGAATATTGAGTTAGTCTGTTGGATGGAATGTCTGCCTCCCACATACGTATTAAGGGAAACTAACTTAAACTTCATTGAAATACTGTGGATTTTTTTATTAGTCAGTCAAAAAGTGCAGAATATTTTCATGGACTTCTATACTGAATACCTCTTGAGTAATTAAATGGGAATGCTTTTTTATTTTCTGTCATCAGTTGACTTGCCATTGGGAACTATATGGAACAATTCTCGGTTTTTGCCTGTTTTCTTAAAATACATTTGAGTTGTGCCTCTCTGTATTCAAGGCTGAATGAAATATGAAAGTTATGAATAAAGCTTACACAGAACCACCCAAATTATCAAGATTGTCTGTGGTCTTTCTCTTGGGCAACTGTTCCATGGGGATTTAGTCTCCAGTGTCCGTAGATAGCTTCTAGATGCTCCTAAAAACTGCAGTCTGCAAGTGCTCCTCAGAAGCCTCCACTGAACTTAAAGCCTACAGCTAAAATGTGTTGCAAAGGAACAAGGTCATGGGTATTACCACTATACATCATATTTGTAGTAGTTAATTAAACTTTCCAGATAGTCTTATAATTTAAATCAATCTCCAGTGCATAGTTGGAAACACATCCTGCTGATGCTGCTGATTGTATGTCTTTGAAAGGCATAAATTTGGAGGACATATTTATTAGATATTCAGGCAAAGTTAAATCATTATAATGTAACAATCTGTTAGGGAATGTATATTTGCTACTAGTAGAAAAACTTATCTGCCAATAGAATTCAAGGAATTGTGGTTTTTCAGAGGCCTTCTTTTCTGAAGGAGTTATTTTTGAATGAAAGAGAAAATTCTAAAATTGCATAAGTACAGAGAGTATTGTAATTGATTGTTTCCACTTGAATTTTGTTTTGATACTTTTTTTGTGAACAGCTCCTGTAGGTGATTATAAATCTGTGTGCACATTTGAATACATGTGGGGCAATATGCAAAAAAATCTGTCTCAGGAACTGTAGATATCTGAGTATAGAGAATATACTTTTAAAAGGATGATTGTTTTCTTTCAGAAAATTGAAACTGCTGTTTCTTTCAATCCCGTGTGGTTTTTTGTGTGTTGTTTTTCTTAATGTAGCATGGAAGACTTTTATCCCAATAAAAATCATGGACCAGACTCTGGCATTGGAAGTGATAATGGGGATAAAAGGTTGTCTACAACAGAAGTGAGTATTTTTTAGTGTTGAATTTGTGTAATCTGTTTTTTAGATTTTTTTTTTTTTTTTTCTTCTTCTTCTCTGTATTGGTATCATTTGAGAAATTATAAGTTGCATTTAACATTCTATGGATATCAGTACAGTGGAGTTGAAGCCTTTAGACCGCCAGTATTAGACAACAATGATTTGCATGTTGCTTTAGCTTTTCCAGTTAAGGTTCATTCCAGTCCAGATTTCATACATTTTAAAAACTGAATTCTGACCTGAGGAATTGTTTGGATCTTTTAATGTGTGAAGTGCATAACGATTTTATAAATGAAAGACAAAATGTATTTGAAACTTTTTGTTGTTAATGAATATACTTAAGAAAATTGAAGTTTATTTGGACTAAACTTGAGTGCTGTATATGTTAGTAATCCTCATTGTTGTTTAAATTAAAAAAAAAAAAAATCTAGATGATCTGTTAGGTTTAAAGCAATGAAAAAAATCCCTGCAGGTTACTTATGTATTTGTAGAAATACCGATTAAGGAGCTATATTTAATAGCAGTGATGTGAAAGCTGAATAGTGTAGAAAAAAAGATTTTTTGAAACTTGGAATTATTACAAATGCAGAGTGATTTACTAGGAAAACTGTAGTACAAGGAATATTACTATTTGTGATTTTAAAAGCAAATTCAAAATGATTTGTGTTTTTCTTCTTCCCTGTGGTCTAATGAGTCAATGTAGTTTGAGTTAATTCTTAGCAAATCATTTAATAATGTAAATTATATATAAGTTCTGTCTTAAATGTGACTGTCTTTGCAGCCATCTGATGATGATACAATCAGCCTTCACTCGCAGGTATCAGAATCAACAAGGGAACAGACATTAAGGAATGACAGTCATTTAATGGGAAGTAAACTTGATCCACAAAAAGGTAGTATCTGTTGTGCATCTGTTATTTTAGGCAACAGAAATACTTTTGCTTAGGTAATCTAAGATAATGGCAAAAAATTACATGGTCACATGTTGGCATTGTATTTTCATCATTTCAGAAAACAAGTAATAATCATAGACAAGGCCAGAAAGAAGGAAAAAAGATTATTTTTAGCTCAAGGAGATACAAATTTCATTGGTTTATCTTGATCTGATGTTTTTCATAAGTATTATTTATCTCGGGAATAACATTTTGTGTGAGAGAACTGTTTAATATCATCTTTTCCATTCTTCATCAATCCTCACTAGACCAGGAGGTGTATGATTACATCGATCCAAATGCAGAAGAGGGAGCTGTTCCTGAACAAGGAGATGTACGGATCGGACCATTGCTGTCTTATATCAAGGTAGCTTGACAAAAGAAAAACTGTTCAGCAGGCTTAGGTTTTTTTAATTCAAGTCTAAGTTTATTTTTTATTCTGTGTAAGGAACAAGGGAAACATCCTGAGAAATCCCAGAAAATAGAACAGAATGAGGACTGGGGAGATGAAAAAAGGTAAATCTTGATTTTTAGGGGGGAAGGTTTTACTGACAGTGATTGCTGAGGGTGGTTTTGTCCGAAGAAACCACATATTGGGCAGAGAGTCCTCCTTCTTGGACAGAGAATAAGCTTATAGGAAGTGCTTCTTAGTTATTGTCCAATAATGTAGCCATTTCTGTTACTTGCTTTACTAAAGTCAGACAAGTCAATGTTTAATTTTTCAGACTTCAGAAAGATCAGCTGCTGGCTGAAGATGATGAACTCAAAGAAGTGACTGACTTGAGAAAAATAGCAGCTCAGTTACTGCAGCAAGAACAAAAACACAGGTATAGAAGTGTTAGTTAAGATAACTTGTGGTAGATGACTTCTTTTTTTCTTTGACTTGCCCTACATGCAAAAGCTCTTGAGACCTTATCTAGAAAAATTTTGTCCAGCTGTTAAAGAGTTAGTGGCAGACTGTTTCAAGATACCTGTGTTTCTTTTTATAAATTTGGAGAAACAGTGATACCTCCTGTGGAGAAGAGGAGGTGAATGTGAAAGTCTCTTGATTTCCTGGTTTGATATATGTTAACCTTTTTATTTCATTTTTTTCAAAGCAGTATACTCAGGCATGGTTAATGTTTGTATTAAGTAGATTATTGGTAACATACTAAAATTACTTTGTCTTAGTTTACATGAGTTACAGTTTGTTTGGGTCTGGTTATTTTGATTCAAATATGATGTAATTTAGGTGGGACTTCTTCTGTTCAGTATGTGAGATTTTCTATGGACCGAGGGGGAAATTTGTTCAAACATGATTCTGTTGAATAATGTTTGACAATGACAGAACATATATAGTATATAAAAATAAATAATTTGAATGGTGAAAGTTCATCCTGATGAACTGCCTGACTTTCACAGAATGGTAGGGGTTGGAAGGGATCTCTACTCTAACCCCACTGTTAAAGCAGATTCGCCTAGAGCAGGTTACGCAGGATCATGTCCAGGTGGGGTTTGGATATCTCCAAAGAAGGAGATTCCACAGCCTTTCTGGATGGCTTGTTCCAGTGCTCTGTCACCCTCACAGTAAAGACATTTTGCCTTATGTTCCAGTTTGTGTCTGTCTGCCCCTTGTCCTGTCATTGGGCACCACTGAAAACAGACTGGCCTCATCCTCTTGACACCTGCCCCTTAGATAAGCTTTCATAGGATCCCCTCTCAGTCTTCTCTTCTCCAAGCTAAACAGCCCCAGGTCTCTCAGCCTTTCTTTGTAAGAGGGATTGTCTACTCCGCTAATCACTTTTGTAGCTCTTTTTTGGACTCTTTCCCGTGGTTCCCTGTCTCTCATGAACTGAGGAGCCCACAACTGGACATGGAACTCCAGATGCAGCCTCACTAGGGCAGAGTAGAAGGGGAGGAGAACCTCCCTTGACCTGCTGGCCACACTCTTAATGCATACCAAGATACCACTGGCCACAAGGGCACATTGCTGGCTCATGGTTAACTTGTTATCCATGAGGACTCCTGCTTCATGTTGGGTGTCACAACAGAATGATTCTTGAAAAGGAGCTGTAGAAAAAGTGGTAGATTAAAGCAGTGTAATAGGACAAGTTGACAACTGTGTAAAACAAAGATCAGGGGAAATACCTGGAGTTGCCTAGGATGTAAACAGACTAGGGTAGGAACTATGTTCTCTCTGGTTTTTTACTTAAGCAGGCAAATAACTAGTGAGATACTTTGAGAGTAAGCTCTGTCCAAAAGGTAAATGTTGTAGTTAATAGTAGTTCATAAACTATTTTAGTTACAGTTGTTCATTATCCTATAGTAATGGATTTAACTTCATACCAGCTTAAATAGTACTTTGGTTTCCTTTGAATTTCTGTGTAATTATGAGATTCTGCACTGCTGGTTGTCTTTTAAGATAGTTGAAATACACATGAAGCCCTTAGAGAAACTGATATCCTGATGCTATTAATCGCAGAGCTTTAAAAATTCACCAGTGTTTTATATGACTGGAAATAAAATAGCAGTGTGTGGGAGGAAAAGATAAAATAGACTTCACTTATAATTCCATGCAGTGTATTTAAGAATTGGTTGCTCACATTGTGAAGGGAGAAATAGGAATGAAATCTTAATGCTAATACATTCTTATTAGCAAAAGTATTGCAAAAAAGACCCAAGAATTCTAAATTTTGTCATATTTATTAATAGAGAGAATAAGTGTGTTTTTCTTACTTTAGGTATGATGATTCTACGATTCTGTGGTTATTTATATTGCACGTGGATCTTGTTTGATTACTTTTAATGTTTCCTGGTTATCTAATAATTTGAAATACCAAGCCACTCCTCTTCTGAAGTATTGCAACTTAAAATTTACTCATTGTATGTTTTATATCTTAATACAGTGATCTTGCTAGTGGTCATGTTTTGCTCTTGAGGTGTTCAGACACATGCAATCTTACTAGTCTCTTAAGTTTTACTTCTTAGCTTAGCACTTATATTTTGAAGCTTGCTTATGCGTCTTTAAGTAGATGAGGGCAAAATCACTTTTGATATAAAATTTAGCCCTGATTTTAAATCCATAGTTCTGTGAATTTGTAATTTCTCACCATAAACAGCAGTAAGAATAATATTTAGACATTTAGCTAAGATGTTTTCATGTTTATTTATGGCAAATACGTTCTGAGTAAACAATCCTCAGAAAGTGAGCATCATGAAATAATTGTTTACTAATTGTATTTCTGCTCATTCAGTGTGGATTTTTTTTTTAAATTATGCAGTCTCCTTTTTTTTTTTTTGCTTGCTATGCTAATAACTTCCCTGTCCTCTCCCATCAAACTATCCTGCTTCCTTCTTCCGTCTTTGGCTTTGGTGTACATGAAATATGAATACAGACGAAGGCCATTAAGCTATAGAACTTCATTCAGTGAAAAACTCTTCCAGAGGACAAGGGCGGCAGGACGTGCATCAAGGTATAAAGTGTTTGTAGAGCTTCAGATTTCCAAAGTTAAAATGTGTACAAAAGAAACAGTTTTGGCCATTTCTTGAACAAAACAGAGTAAAGGGATTGGCTAAGTTAGTCTAAGATATTTTGTTTGTTACTTGTAGTACCTCAAGTATAGAACCTCAGGCAAAAGTGTTTCTTTGGTTGGCTTGTTTGTTTGCTTAAATATGTATATTTAAGATATCTTGGGGTTTAAGTGATCATTTTCAGATTAGCATGATCAGTGACAATTTATGTGTTTGACAGCCATGAGGGAAGATTTTCAGATAGACAAAACTCACAGTTAAGAAATCCAGAAGGGGCTGTGTAGACTGTGCTCAGACTTGCAGGTTATGAACCAAGTGATTTCAGACTTTGTTAATTTATTAACTGAAACTCTGTAACTTACTCTGGATACTTCTGGTCTTTTTCAAAAGAATATAGGATAGCTTAGGTTAAATAATCCATATTAGTACCAAATGAGCCTGTTTTAGTTTGCATCAAAGTCCAGTATGGGTTCTTACCTAACAGCAGTAAATTCTAAAACTGTCTAAATCCCTAAGTGCGTAGCTTACAGCCACAAAGCAGAGCCATATGTGAAGACAGGAGACTGCTCCCGAATGCACTTAAAATACATTTTTTCTTTTTCTCACTGTAAGATTTCCAGTGTCTTTATACACTATAGATCCTAGGTAGTGCTTGCTTGTTCAGACTTGAAGATTGCTAACCTTAAAACTGCATTATCATAATTCACTTCATCTGTGTCCCTTAATCATGTTTGCTTCAAAATATGGAAGTAAAAATTACTGAGAAGAGATTCCACTTTTTAAGTTTTCAAACCTTTCAGAAAATATTTTCCAGTATTATAATTGGTCTTGCCATTACGTTTCCCATCTAGTCAGCAGTTTGGAGTAGAAGTTATGCTTGCATGATATAAAACTAGAAAAGTGAGTCACAATGTTGTTTTCTCAGTTTAGTATATATTAATGTGTCATTGTGTATGTGCTGTTGAGTAATTTACAGTTCAAAGTTTGTATAAGATCTAGAATCCTTTAAAAGTAATAGTTTGTATGCTACCTTTGTAACAACAGAATTTGTGTGGTTAGTAGGAACTGAGTAGGAAATTAATTGCAGTACCAACACAAGTGTCTTAGGCAAGTTCTTATTTAGCAATTAAGTATGACCTTCAGTAAGTAATTGGCTTGGTAATTGATCTAAAAAAAGAGATGGGGATCTAATGAGGTATAGTATGAATGGAAACAGTTGCTGAAATCCTTGCACCATTGACACCACGTTTAAAGGAGCATGACTTCTGAATAGTGGGCTACTTCTGCTTTCATTTTGCATACTCAATTTTGCATTGTACTTGCTGAAAAACAGTTCTTAACATTTAGGTTCCCCCCACCCTTCCAGCTGAACGCATTACTTTGCAGACTAAGGAATTAATGGCAATTTAGTAAATTCAGATTAATTTTCTTTAACTGAAAACTTTTCAAGTTCCTTTTTTCACAGGACAGTCAGATCTCTCTCACTGGACTAGTAACTGATAACCTGACAGTTAGGGAACTTGCTGTTACTTCCGCATCACTATTCTTCAGTTTTTAAAGAGGAAGTTTAAAAAATTGATTGTTTTTGTTTCACAAAGTATAAAAATATTTTGTTTGTAATAAACTTAGTTTATTATAAACTCAAACACAAATTATGTACCTGTTTCATAGAAACAGTGTAGCTGAAAAGTGCGTGCGTATATTTGAATTAGCTGGAATAGTTTTTCTTTACATTTTATATGAGTTTAAAAAAGAAATGACCTGTGTTACATACAGTCATTGAATTTGCACCAAAACGAACACTATCAGTGTAAGTATTGTGTTAAAATCTTCAGGTGATTCAAAATTTTTTTTATTAAAAGTCATTCTATTGTAATGGTCACACCTTGCTACAAAGTTTCTAAATTTCTCATTGGCTAATCTAAATGGGATTTCTCTCTAAAAATTACTTTAAAAATACTGTTGTGTTATTATGGTTTGATAACCTGTGCTACAACTATTAATTTTTTTGTAACACTTTTTTCAGGCTATAGTATAATTTATTTCTGGAGTGCAGTCTCACAATTAAGTTTCTGAAGACAAAATATAGGGAGCAGATGCTGCAGACTGAATGCTGCAGACTGAATGCTGCAGACTCGATTGGTTTACAGGCTTAACTTTTCATAATCCCATTAAATTGAGGTTCACACAGTGAGAGATTTAAACTACAAATGAGATTGCTGAGCTCAAAATTATCACAATCTGGGAAGTCTGAAAAATCATCAATCATTTGAAGTTAATCACTGTACTGCTCTATGTAATGATAATGAAATATAAAAAGATACCTACTGTTTTACTTTATTCTGTTGAATTGTTGGTGTTCTGTTTCTTAATACAGTCTATTTCCTTATGTAGTTCAGCATAAATATACTTTGATCACAGTTCTGTGCATAAAGTCAGTGTCGAAGTAATATTACTGCCTCCAATAACTCTGAATTATTCATCCCAGTTACTGTTTAACATGACACTTACTTGAAAACATCCATAATAGCTCATATCTTCTTCCTGTGTGTGCATGTGTAGTTACGTTTGTTCCAGATGAAAACCAATTTCTGAATCTTTGTGTATGTTTAGGCTTTTTTGAGCATTTAGCATTTAGATAAATGGAATTTCTATTGGTTCATTTCTGCACTAGACTTTTCATTTAGTTCTTAGCCTGTGTTTCCTCATTTTCCACCTTTCTTGCATTTCATTTGCACTTGCAGTGTTAGTTACTCGGCTACCTTCTTACCTGCTTCTACTGACTGACGACTTATGCTCAGTGTATTGCTTCTTGTCTGCTTTAGTCTGACTGTCTTCTGCCTTTAATTTTAATGAGCAGTGAGGCCTTTTGTTTTGAGGGCAGCATAACTTTACACAGATATGAGATTGGTTGAAATAGTATGTTTTTAGAGAGAAAAATAAGAGGAGACTTCATTTTCATTTGAATTACCAAGTTTTACTTCATTAAAATTTAGAACTTGAAATATTTCAAGAGCTGGAAACAATGTTGTTGATTTAAATGGAAGCAGGACTGGGCTTGGATTTTACATCTGTATGCTCATACATATTTCAATATTATGGCAAATGTCACCTTAATGTTCAAAACTTTATTTACAGGAAATGTTATGCACTGAAAGTAACGTATATTCTAAGAAAAATATATAACTACAAAGCTGTTGAATAAATACGTCTTTTTTCTTTTTTTCTTTCTAGGCTCCTTAATCACTCAGTTTCAGTGAGTACGAGGAACAGGCTGAAGCAGCCAATGGAATCTGAAAAATGGTATTGATATACTTAAATGTGTCACAGCTTTCAATATTTTATTAATTTTTATGTTTATTCTGGTTTGCTACTGCCATCTTCTGTCATGATATTTTTAGCTCAAGATTAAATAGAAGCTACGCAAATAAGCTTCTTTCTTTCAGGTTAAAAAAAAAAAAAAGTTCTTTTGAGCTTTTAGGAAAGTTGATGTTATCCAGAAACTAAATTGTGGGTCTGATTGTGACAGCAATTCAGGTGCCTAAAGATAGGCATTCAGTGATGTTTTGGACATCCAGTTCCAGTTCAGAAGGGCATGTCTGCCATAGGTAACACTCCTGTGTGGAAGTGTTAGGTCCAGTGTTAGATAAAATGGCACTGTAGCTGTGCTTAGGCATCTAAACTTTCCACCTTGGTAGTCTTTTTTTGTGCTCTTAAGGGCTGCTGGAAAAGTGTTAGGGGGAGTTCAGCATGCAAAACAGGAGCTGTACTGTCATGCTCTTTTTTTAAATTAAAAAACAAAACAGCAACAATAAAAACAGCAAACCACAAAACAACAACAAACAAAAGTACCCAGAGCCTTGTCTTCAGAAAACTGAGAAATCACGGCTTCCAGGGTGAGAGATAATTTAGCAGGTTTTCACCCCTCCCTCTGTTAAGGAGTCCTAGATCAGTTCTTTTAATCAGTTTGGTCAAGAAATAATCTATTTTCATTTTTAAGCTAAAGAGGGAGAGCTTACTGACAGCCTCCTAATGAGAACTCCATTTGATGGTTTGTTTGTTGTTGTTGTTTTTTTGCCCGCTCCATACCCTTCTAAAATCTGTGGTTTCAAAAGCATCTGTATCTTCTTGTGTCCAGACCCTAGTTTGGCTGTAAATCTAGGAGGCAAAAGCCATAACTGCTCTTAGTGTTGCTAGAGAGCAGTAGAGCTGGTAACTGCTCTCTACAGGTTCAGATACACATCAGGAAAGCATTTACTCAAACAGCAAAGGGACACCCTGTAGATATCTCAATGTGAGGCATCTTGTTTTAGCTGTCTTCTCTCTCATTGGTACCTGTGGTTTTAAAGAGCTAGTTGCTCCTGTGTCCTGTAGTTATATGAACCATGCTGCAACTATTGTTAATTTGCATTTGGAACTGTAATCAGTCCTGGATTACTTAACATACAGTTTCTGTTCTTTGAGGTGCTGTCACCCACTGTAGTGTATGGCCTTCATGTTATAGGGTGATCCAGGAAAGAATAAATCTACCTTTCCCTGTTTTGTTAATGAGACAAGAAGAGTTCTAAGACTTCAAACCAAACAAACAAAAAACCAAAACCAAGCAAAAAACCGCCCCCCAAAAAAACCCCAACCCTTAATTTTGAGGTGTGCACACAAGACAAGATAGGTGTTGCAGGCTATTTGTTGTTTTATTGCACTGATTATATATAGGAACCCAAACCACACACTGCATAAGGAACATACAAAGAGAGTACAAAGACCATCATATCCCTAAGGAATTTACACTTACAGAACATGTCATTGTTAATAGATATATATGTATCAACACCCAAACTCATTTTATTGCCTCAGTTCCTACAGTCTCAACTGGATTGTTTATCAAGCTATTGGATTTCCTATGCCTAACAGCTTTAAAAAGTAGTAGTATCGGTTTGAGGCAAATAGAAAGAAAAAGGAAGGGAAAAGAATAGAAGGCCGCAGAAGCTAAGTGCCTGGTTGTTTTGCCTGTAGGATTTATTACAGTTGCTCATGGTATTATGTCCTCCTTACATTTAATACCCAGCTATTAGTCTTTTGATACACTGCACAGCTTCTAAGCCATCTGTCACAGTGTGAATGAAATGGTTGCTGGTTAGATGATAGAAGTGAATTTCACAGGAAGTTTTAGAAAGAAAAATTTGAAGTGACACCAAATGTAAACATTTTTATTTTCCTGAGAACCTTCAATAATCTCAGGCAGTCCATGTTCCAGAGTGTACTTTTGAGATTTCTTGAAGTTTTACTGTCCCATCTTTTTCCTTTCTCTACTAGTCTTAAGCTTCTACTTTAATGTATAGAGCAAAGAGTGAAATGAAGCATGTGATCTTCCAGAAGTTTAAGAATGGATCTTCTGTCAGCTTTAAACAAAGGGTTTAATTGATTGCTTTGAGAAACAAAACAATGAAGGTGTGCTTACTAATTTAGAGATTACTATCTCGAAAGATCAACATGCTTAAGAAAGCTTTATCTGAATAAAGTGTGGTAGTGTGGAAGATCTATTGTCAGCGTGTGCTAAAGGAGAGTGAAATACGATTTGAGATTTCAGTCAAATGCTCATACTTTTTAGCCACATGTGACATTCTTATAAGGGTTGAAAAAATACTGTAGTGCTGCAGAGAAGCTGTTTACAAGTGTTCACTTTTTTGATACTTCAGAGTAACTTGGTTTTAAAGTACACAGAAAAGTAGTACATTTCATAATGCCTCTCATCTTAATTTTTAGTGTTTCAGCAGATGAAGTGAATTCTCCAGCGTTCCCATACAACTGGCAGGTAAGTACTCAAATGTAAATGTGGTAGAGTCACATTTGAACGGTTTTTGTTGTTGTTGGGTGTTTTGTTCTCTGTTTCTGGTGGAAAACCGTTATGCTTTCATACGGTTGCTTACACACATGCTGATTGTATGTAGGTAATTGTGGTGGAAAATATAAAAAGTGTGAAGAACTTATGCTTCAAGATAATTTGGCTTGTATGTCAAATTATGGAGGCCTTTTGTTTTGAGTGTACATGGTACTAGCTTTAAGATCTTGAAACTAATGAAACATAAGTTTTACTTCCTTGGTTTTAGTATTTCTTTACATAAAAATGTTATTGCCTCCCCATAATGTTATTTTTCTTTTTTATTTTTTTTAATTTCGAGAGGATTTGAATGGTGTAGGTCTTTCATTACACATACTTCACTGAGAAACTTGCATGATACAGTAAAATTGCAGTGAAACTGTAGAGAGTACTTTTAAATTGTTTTAGATTTTAATCCATTAGGTATTTGCAACTGTTTGAAATGGCTTGATATTCTAATATGAAGAAAAAGCTGGAAATATTATTTTAGCCTTACTAAATGGTCTCTTTAGATGGTTTGCCTTCAGTTTTCATAGACATATTCATACATGTTCATTGTTATTTTTAGAATAAATCTGCTTTAGCTGTCACTTCAGAACACCTTGCATAATACAGTCCTTTGAAAGAGATATTTCTTTTACAGGTAGTCAATGTATATTATCTCTTAGATAGGAAAAGCAGACAAAAACTTAAATTGCCTTGTAGCCATCCTTCTCCTGTGCAACGACTATTCAGATTGAGATGTGTGCTAGTGGGTAACCACACTTCTGGGGTTTTTTGAGTTTATTTATGGCAGCCTTAGGTGGCTTCCCAACACACCTGCAAAAATTAGGCTCAATGCAGGAAAGAGTGTTATTTTCTTAAGAATAGTTTCGTAGATCCTTTCTCTTCTGTGTTTTAGGATTTTTAAAGGAAAAAAAGTGATTTCTACCAGAATCACCATTAAGACTGATAATACTTCCATGTTATAAAGCTAGATTGTGAGAGGCAAAGAATTCATAATTATAGTTCATAATAATTTATGTTAATCCACATGAGGTGTATTTACCTATTATGTAAAAATGTTTCTGAACCTTGTAGCCACAGGAAAGTCAGAAGGATTCAGTGGATGAGCAGCATTGGCCAGAAACACAGCCAGTGATTTGGCAAAATGAAGAAAGGAGGAGAAGTAAACAAATTAGAAAAGAGTATTTCAAGGTAATGGGGAGGAGTGTGGGTGGGTGACTTTTTCAATAAGAGTAAAAGAAAGTGCAAAGGTTGTCATACTTTTAATTTTGCATGTAACCTATACTTTTTTATTTGGCTCTTTTAAATAATACGCATATTAGTGCATTTAAGGTAATGTGAGAGTGCAGGAAAATCAAGAGGAAAAGTTCAGCTGAAGACTTCAATTATCCTTTAAATAAAATAGTTTACGGTTGTCATCTGGTAAAGCCAGAAACTAACCTTCAGTCATTGGTCCCTCCCCATCCATTTTGAGGATTTATTTTTTCTGTTGTAGTACAAGGAAAATATAATACACAGCACATTTATAAAAATGATTTATGTGTTTTGATTCTCACTGCATTAGTTTGCATTTTAGAGAGGAAATTTTCTCTGTATGACTTTGTTGCTGTAGTGTGTACTGTTGGTCACCAGATGTCAGTGTATGCTTATTGCAAAACAGATGGCAAGGTATAGCAGCATAAGATAAAATTTGGTTTGGGGTATGGTAAAGAAATAAGAGAATTCTGACTAGTGCTAGGTTGAGTTAAAATTTAATAAGTCACTTATGAAATTAATTTATTCAGTTTTTACCATCAAACATCTTTGAAGTGCTAGAGAGCTTCAAATTAAAATACAGGAAAAACAGAGCATACCATACACCTCAGATACATTCTTACGGTTATAGAAGCTATTTTTTTATGAATAGTTCATGGAGTTGGATCCTCTTTCCAGGGTTTTCATCTGTACATTAATTTTACCCTGCAGCCTTTGAGAGGAGGGGAGAAACTTAAGTAAAACAGAATTCAGTCATCTGACTCATTAAACAGCTGTGCTATCTATATGGAAGACCTGCAGTAGGCATTCTTCATAACTTTAAGGATATCTTTAAATGCTGATACAAATGTGTGTTTTCAGCTCTAAAATGGAAGCAGATACTGAAGCCATGTAATGTGTGGTTACAGACATGTCAAAAGTGAATTAAGCAGACAGTACCGGTAAGAAAAAAATACTGTATCACTGATAGAATTTGCAAAAACAAGGCATAAGCAAGTAAACTGGAGGAAAAAATAGGTACCACTGCTCAGAACTGTGGTTCTGAGAAATCAGTGGAAATAAAATTCGTCTTGTGTTTGTGTTTTTCTTGGCAAAAAAGCTTATTGAATAATCATATTTTTACTGCCAAACAATATGTTAAGAATACATACAAAATTACTGCAATGGGCATCATTAGAACAGGGAAGATTTACTTGTATCAGCATCCAGAAGTATTGGTAGAGCATCTTTAGTGTATATATATATTTTTATTGTGCAATTGTACTGTGCTGCAGAAGGGTTGGAAAATGCCTGTGATAATCAGAACTCCTTTTCTTATGTCATTGCACTGAAGTCTTGCTGGAACCTGAAGACTTTGTTGTATTAAATATGTAAAGAGAATCTTTCCATTGAAGACAATGTTATCAAGAAAATGCCCCTCACCCTGGAATAGTTTGTAGTTGTTTTTGGAGGCTGGCTACATCCAAGCCAAAATCCTTGTTAGCATATCTACAATGGAAAATAATTACTTTGTGCTAGCTTTGGTCTGGTTAATTATGGTGGAAAAACATGGCCACAGAACTGGCCAAAGGCCTGTATAAACTGGAGTCAGCAGCAGAGATCTGCAGAGCATAGGAAATTAGGCTTTGCCTTATCAGCTGCCAAAGTCGTGTATTCCTTTGTACTGCAAACATACAGGGGATAAACCCAAGAAGATAAATATTCAGTCATTGATATATGTAATAGGTCTGTCTGACCCCAGAATTTCCTGTACTTTGCGTAGTTTAGTAAAACAACAACCAAAACAAAGTCCACAAAACCTCCACCAAAACCCCTCAAAACAAACCAACCAAAAACACACAAAAAAACCTCAGAACAACAAAAGAATCCCACAAACCAAAAACTGACACTTTATTCAATCACTCTTCAAAAGATGCGTTTAGTTTGCACAGAAAATGGAATGGCAACAGGATAGCTAACAAGGGATGTTTATCCTAGACTTCCATTTTCAACAGACATGATTTTCACCATTGTCAGCATTGTTCAGCATGTAGTTCAGAAGCTGTGGAAAATTTAGCTATAGAACGCTGTTCAGTTTTACAGTGCAACAAGTGCTTAGCTATAACTCTGAAGACAAGCATCTTCTGTGTGTAGCTAAATACATAGCTCTGTTATAGAAAATTGTAAGTTTGTGTGTTTAATACACACATAGTTGCACAGTTGCAACATAGTTGCAAGTCAGGTTTTACTTCATTTTTAAGAAATTCTTCTAACACCTATACATACTTCTAAAAGCCAGATCTTTGAAGGAAAACCATTCTTTAAGTTCCAAAGTTTGTAACTAAAGGCCTGTGTTATGTGTTATATCATAAAGATGGGTAGGCCAGCCATGTACACACAATGCACCTATCAGAGTTTTGTAGGGGTGGATCTTTTTAATTCTAGATGCATATTTTTATTCTTTTTTTGTGCACTTGCTTTGCGGACCATTAAATAAATTTATTTTCTTAAGTGCTGTTTCTATAAATTTCTTCCTTCCATTTCCTACACTTTCAGCATAATCAGGAAGTGGGACTTTGGTGAAGGCAGTGCACAACAAATCAGACTTGTGGAAAAAGTGCTGGTCTTAGGTAGATAAAAGTACGTGATGAGACTTCGAAGTTGTAAAGGAAATCTTGATTGTTTTTTATATTTAATTTTTTACAATGTCAGATCAATCACTCAAAGTGTAAGCAATCTTAAAGCTGCCTAAAAAGACATATAGTAAACATAACTTTCATAGGTTGCATAATTTTTTTAAGATAATGCTTCAGAGTAGCGGTTAAGGTCTTTTCACTTGGATCAACTGTCATATGCAGTCAGAATTCACATTATATTATGCAGTTAGTAAATATTTATTTAGTCACATTATAGTATTTAGTTTTGAAATGCTCTTATCAAGATAATCAAGATCTTGACTAGCCTAGAAACTAGATGTTCCTTTTCTGCTTTGTTTCTGATTTTTGCTCCTTTGATTCTATAACATGTTTTTTTCTTCTCGGCAGCTTCACCAGTAATAAGTAACATCTGAGTGATATCAAGCCATTTAGTTCAAATGAAAACCATTCTAAAGTAACAATTGTGTGTGTTTTGCAGTATAAGTCTTCCAGAAAGAGTTCAAATGGAAATGAAAATGATGAGGTGAGAAATAGAAGTCGTGTAAAATATTTAAGAAAATGTTTTATTAGTTTGTCTTTTATGAACACCTATAAGCTGCAGTCATAGAGGAGGACAACATTGGCTGGAGTCTACACAAACTTTGCGTTCCAAAGCCATTGCAGAAATAAGTGTAATACTCCTTTACTTGAAAAGGTCATCCGTAATGTGCACTGAGGAAAAGTAGGACATTTGCTTGCTTCAGTAATAGGAAAGGTAATTCGCCTATCAAGTGGAGGTAATACAAAGGTGACATTTGACATAAACAGTGAACAGGGTTTTCTTGACTTGCATGTTTTTAAATTCAGTTGCTGCCAGTTTGTCACATACTTGACAAATGTTGCATGTCTCATGTATTATGTATTTCATAATGTCATGTTTCTTGTTAAATCATAATTTTCATTTTTGTAATTTCATCTCTTTGATTTCTTTTAGCAAGACAGTGATAATACTAATGTGTCCCCACAGTCTCCTGTGTCATCCGAGGTACAAGTTTGTGGTTTTGTTTTTCATTCAGTAGACATTTCTTTTGTGCTCATTACTTGTCACAAGGTTTCCCAACAAGCTGTTAGTTTCCTTTTGAAAGGAAATTAGAAATATTTCATCATTATAAAAAATAAAAAATAGATAGCAACTAGAGACAGATGTCACAGCTTGTTTTGCCCTTGCAACGATCTAATCCCTCCTAGATTTCTTATTTGACTAGTGTGCAGAAAGATGCATTGCTTTGTCTTCACTATCTTTCCTAATGAAAATAGCTAATAAAAATTAAAAATACTGTATTTTGTAGTTGTCCCCTATGCACTAGCCATCCCGAGGATTTTAAGTAAAACTTGTGGTTTAATATTTGATATATC
Organism: Coracias cyanogaster; assembly: GCA_033124195.1. Lineage (NCBI taxonomy): Eukaryota > Metazoa > Chordata > Aves > Coraciiformes > Coraciidae > Coracias > Coracias cyanogaster. Next base: position 40,611 of record JAVSBS010027823.1, on the reverse strand, counting down.
AGAGGGAACTCAAAGGTACTGACAATTCTTAAGGAGTTTCACCCTTTATGATTGTGGCTGTTGCCTTTGTGGTGCAGCCTTGCAGCTTCCTTAACTGGTTGCCTTCCTTTCTAAGGAATGTGCATGTACTCTCACTGTGGTTACACTACATTACTGAGCTCCGAATAAAGCATACCGAAGTTTTAACATTTCCACCTCATGTCGATAAGGAACCCGAGGGAGCAGAATGAGAACATCTCCCAGATACAGTGAAATTAGTTGAAATAAGGTTATCTCATATGCATACCAGATTACTGAGTGCATCTCTTTTTAGGTGGTGAAATGAGGAAAATAATTGAAAATATACATTTCTTAAGAAATATTTTGATGCTAAGTTTGTCAGGATATTTGCATTTGCTTACAGTTGGCTTAGAACTCTGTTCACAGAATGATTTGCAGTAGTTTGAAATGGTTTAGAGTAGATTTTAGTTAATTGCTGCTACTTTTCTTCCTCAGTAAGATTATTTTATCTGCACATAAGGAGGTTATTTTCATTTCATTTATACTCTCCCCTTCAAAAGAGTGTATTGCAGTTAAGCAGAAGGACTCACTTTTCTTAGGCAAGAATACTTTAAACACTATCTTGATGGGAACAAAAATTCTTTTAATGAATGGAAGAAAATTGACTTTATCTCTTTTAACAGGATTATGAAAGGACAGATAGTAACACTCATGGTCCATTTGGTCTCAAACCAAGGTCAGGTAAGCTGCTGCTCTCTGACATAGCTTGATAGAACAGATGTTTATTTCCTGGGCTGGAATAGATGGTAAGGATAACAGATGCATGAATTGGAATAAATATGAAGAGATGCCACAGTACCTCAATCCACTCAGTGTACTTACCACAAGCATAGTATTGGGAAAGATGTAGACATCTGCTTTGGCAAATGAATAATTGAAAGTTTCTGAAGTTGCACAGTGATTTTTTTTTTTAATGAATTTAATTTTTTTTCCCCACTGACTTATTTTTGTGCACGTTCAGTCACTGTCAAAAAACAGGGAAACAGCATGCAATTGTTCTTGAGACCTGACAGCTGAAGCAGGAGGGTTTCAAGAGAAGTAGATTTTTGTGGTTGATCCTATGAAAGGATGCTTTTTAGTAGAGCTTTGCTGGGAGTTTAATGGCATAGTCCTTTGTTGCACTCTGAATCTTCCAAGTATCTGCCATACCCTCATTAGACAGTGGTGTTATCTAAAGCAGACTTTCAGTTCTCTGAAATCTAGGTAGAAATAATAGAAGGGGGTTTTGCTGTTACAGTATTCTTTTGTTTGCAGATGGCTGTGAATATTGAATGTCAACAGTGGATGTCCAAAATGTAGTTTAGAAAGGCTGCTGTGCAATCCTTTTTCTCTGTTTTTAAGAGAACAGTTTTCATGCAAATTCATTAAGAAAGAATGATCTCAGCTCTTCAGTTTATTTTGGTGTTTATGGTAGCAAAGCTTGATCTCCTTAATGCTAGTCTGTGAGCCCTCTGTAGCAGAGTAGGTCTGGCTGAGGTCTTGCAAACGACTTCTTTAGGGCCATTAAATCACTTCAGATTTGTAAGCAGCAGAATGAATCTTGGGTGCCAGAGATAGGTTAGGTGCATGTACCAGGACATGCCTGCCTGTGATAATTTTGAGCTTTCTGAGTTACCTACATCATTGGATGGAGGAAAGTGCAGATTTGACAGGAGGAAGCAGGCCCCTTAGGGTTTTTCAGCCCATCTTTTCCCAGTGCAGTAGTAGGCTTCCTAAGCCACTGCCAGCTCATATCTGTAAAACAGCAGCACCACTTTCAATCACTTCTAGGAAAGTGAATGGCATTTTGATTCTTAGTTACAAGTCAACCTTTGTTGTTTTAAATGCTTCTGTAGGTACTGTCGGTAATGTGCAACTGCATTTTCCTGTATACAAACTGCGTACGCTCATAACGACCTCATGCAATGCTACAGGCTTGGGGAAGAGTAACTGGAAAGCTGGCAGGAGGAAAAGGACCTGGGAGTTCTGGTCAACTGCTGTCTGAACATGAACCAGCAGTGTGCCCAGGTGGTCAAGAAAACCAACAGCATCCTGGCTTGTATCAGAGATACTGTAGCCAGTAGGACTAGGGAAGTGATCATCCGCCAGTACTTGGCACTGGTGAGGTGTCACTTTGAATAGTGTGTTCAGTTTTGGGCGCGTGACTACAAGAGGGACACTGAGATGCTGGAGCATGCCCAAAGAAGAGCAACAAAGCTGGTGAAGGGTCTAAAGCACAAGTCTTATGAGAGGCGGCTGAGGGAGCTGGGGTTGTTCAGGCTGGAGAAAAGGACACTCAGAGGAGACCATCTCACTCTCTGCAGCTACCTGAAAAGAGATTGTAGTGAGGTGGGGGTTGGTCTGTTAACCCATGTAGTGAGTCGTAGGATGAGAGGAAATGGCGTCAAGTTGTACCAGGGGAAATTTAGAGTGGGTATTGGGAAAAAAAATATACACAGAAAGGATTGCAAATCACTGGAAGAGGCTCCCCAGGGAAGTGGTGGAGTCCCCATCCCTGGAGTTATTTAAAAGCCATGTAGATCACTGAGGGACATGGTTTAGTGGTGACCTGGCAGTGCTGGGTTAAGTCTGCCTTGATGATCTTGAAGGTCTCTTCCAACCAGAACGATTCTATGATTCTATAATCTTCAAAAACAAAGCAGTAATTTCAAGAGTATCTACAAAATTTCTGTTATTTTTTATTATTAGATCTCATGCTAAAATACAAACTATTAGAAACAATACAGAAAGTTCTATAGGTGTAAGTATTGATTTTTTTTTCTCAAAAGCATGGGGTAAAATATTTAAGGATATAGTGGTATTTGTTTAGAACAGTTTTTATTTGCCAGTTGTCCTGGTTTGAAGGACGGGTGTCTGCTAAGGAAGGCAGGAACCTCCCTTGGAATGGAAAATGTGAACCCTTTCCCTCCGAATTATTGTAATTTTTAAATTAAAAGGCTCTCAGGCAAAGATATGGGAATAGGAATAACAGTTCTTTAATAGTATGTATATTAAAGCAAACGAACAACAACTAAAACAACATTAACAGCAAAAAAAGAAGAACCAGGAACCCGGTCACAGCCCTCTGGCCTGTGGGCACTTTCCCTTCGGTGTATTGATGGTCACAGCCGGCAGGGGGCGCTGGAGGTTCCCGGCATGCAGGGCAGGTGCGATGGTTCCCCTGCGCCAGAGCATGTGGTAATGGCGGCGAGAATGGAAAGAGGAGAGCAGGGCTTCACCCAGGGGAGTCGATTCCGGTGCCCCCGCAGGACTCTCGGGAGCAGCAAGCTGGGATGGCAGAACGAGGCAGGCAGGGGATGCAAGACAAAAACCCAGAGCAGTGCTGAAAGAGAGGCGGGGGGGCCGGGGGGGGAGCCGGGCCGCGGCAGCCCCACTTCCAAACAGGGCAGGCAGCAGTGAAAACTCGGTCCCAGGCAGATGGAAAAAGAAACAGGTCCTCCTTTAAGTGAGGTACATTTTAATACGGTCGCAGTCAAAGGGCTGCAGAGGCTAAGCTCGCGGCAGAAGAAAGACAGCTCTGGGCGAAGGATGGGGGGGGGAAGGCCAGCCACGGCAACAAAAGCAGTGACCATTCTCCTGCGAAGCCCAGAGCAAGAGAGAAAGCAGCTGACCCCACCCCCCCCTTTTTACCAACCCAAATCTCAAGATATCTCTGTCCCTCGAGATAAACACCCACATAAGGGACACTGCCACCAGATACACTCCCCCCCACAGGCTTTTGTTCTCCTTCAGTACCCCATCGTTAGCTTCTTAGTAACTTATGGGAAAAAAATATATACGTAAAAAGGAACAAAAGGAAAGAAAACCTAACCCCCAACATTCACCTAAAGAGCTCTTGTATTCTGAGTTCTGGAGCCACTAAATCATTTATGAATCCAGACCTCTGCCTAGGTCTGAGAGCCACTGGGTTACCACAACCCCCTCCCTCTTTGAGCGCCACTGAGTTGCCGCAGCCCCCTCCCTCTTTTAGAGCCATTGGATTGCTATAACCCCCTCCCTCTTTGAGAGCCACTGGGTGAAGGGGGGACATGTAGCTCTAGGCCAGGACATGTAGCCCGAGGCCTTTTAAAATTTAACTATAATGCTACTTAGC
>JAVSBS010027823.1:26153-36358 GCA_033124195.1 Coracias cyanogaster | reverse complement strand
CTCTATTCCTGAATATTCCTCAGAATATTCACTGTCTGACACTTGCCGTGCCAGATCAGAAGTCCCTTCATCAGGATCAAGGGAGGTGATTCAGTCTTCTCATATCTGGGAGATCACTGATTACCTTCTTGTGTTCCTACAGTTAATAAAATGACAGCCTTCTTGGATAGCCTTTTCTTAACAGCTGTCTTCCCTCTCAGTTTGTGTACACAGGCTTTCAGTTTAAAGGTGGGCTGACCATCCCACTTCCTCATGTCTTTCCCCTGGTCACTCAGAAAGAACGAGCGTGTGCCACGTGGCATGCACCTTGGGTTCCCTTTCCCTCTGAATGGGGCAGGAGATAACTGATTTCTTGGGGTGCCCCTGATATCCAGGGCACCAGCCCGTAGGGATGAGGATATACCAAGACTCTCTTCAAAGTTCTAGAGCCAAGAAGAGGCTGCCTCCACAGCTGGTGTGCACCGGTCTCCCACATCCATTTCCGGGTAGTACATCGATGTCAAGCTGGCAGAATATGATACTGGGGCACTTTTAGCCACCTTTCTCTACATGGTCCATGTGCACTGGACATCCTCTGGATCTTTGGAGTCCTTTTCATTATCTAGATCACCATAGACGACTTCCAGCACTGCTAATTCTCTCAGGTATTGGATGCCTTCATCTGAAGTAGTTGACTTTGCCGGGGAATTGTTAATAAGATCTTCCTTGAATAGATTTCTTGCTTTGACACTTGAAAGGCGCAGTCTCTAAAGACTGCAAATTGCTGACTCTCTTCCACTTCCTCTTTCAATTCCCTGATTTCTAGCAAAGGAGTCTAGCTGTTGGGCTTCCTTACCTTCCAGTTTTTGAGTCTCAGCCCCATTATCCCAGCATCGAGCAGCCAGGCAGCCATCTGCTCACCTGGCTGGTGGCTGTAATCTTTCCACAAGTCTTGAAGCTCTGATGAGGTCAGGGACTGGGTAGTTTCCGTCTCCTGTTTGAGTTCTGTTACTCCCTCCTCCAATCTCTCTGTTGAAGGACCAGCTTTTTGAGCAAGCCTTTCCTCTTCTTCCTTCTCCCTTACTAATCGAGGATATGGACCTGTTCTCCTTGGCCGTTGTTTGTTTTTTACTACTGGAGAAATTTCTGTGGTTGTTGTCTGGGTCCCCACCTGAGGGATGGGGATTCCTCTGAGAATATTGAACTGCAGCTCAAGAGGCACAGGCCAGGCCCCAGTACAGTGGTAGAAGCTGCTGGTTCTCATTGGGGTTGGCAAGGCAGCCTTATGGTGGCGTGTCAATTTGACAGGGTCACTTGCCTGTTCCAGGGTAAAGTCCCAGGATGTGGGAGGTGATAACCACATCTGTCCAAATCCTTCCACTCACCATGCCACCTAGGGACAGGACACCTCAGGGCACATTTCAGTGTTGGCTCACCCAAAAGTTGTCTCCTCTTACACAAAGATGAGGCCAGACTCCACACAACCCACAATATGCCAACAGTATTAATTAATAGTATTAAACAGCTCACATAAGGATGAATTAAAACCTTGGGAGCCTGTGCAATAAAACCACACATATCAATCACTGGTAAGGAGACGGAGATACATTCCCTCATCTTCTCCACAAGATAACTTCCCCAGTACAGTAAAATCACCAATGCCAGGGTAAAGCACATAGTCACTCTTTGTGCCAGCATGTTGCAGAGTTCCCCCATCCTCCCCACAAAACAGCTTCCCCAGCACAGAAAGGCAATCAATGGCTGGGCAAAGCAGAAAGATATTATTTGTGTTAGCATGTTCCTGAGCTTAGCACAACAGAGATAAGCAATAGAGCCAACAAACCTGTGACATGCACAGGGGCTTGTAACTAAATAACTGCTATAGCTATAGCGCACTTAATATAAAACTGCCATTGTTGAGGAGGGTCATCGGGCCGAGGAAGGCTGGGCTGTAGCCACTGTAGAAAGGTGTTCGGCAGTATTAGCACCCTCAGCAAGCATGGCCTGAGCCACAGCCAGAGGTATGACCACATCTGCAGTGTCTGCTGAAGGGCCTTCAAGCACCCTGACCACCTGTACATAGACATCCTCCTTGCCGCTGGAGGGTCATTTCCACCCAAAATTGACTTCTCTGGCTTTCTTGTCCAGTTTTGGATGTTTTTGGGCTTCTTAGTCATCGTTATCATGTGGGAGTCCACAGGGTCCTCGTTTGAAGGACAGGTGTCTGCTGGGGAAGGCAGGAACCTCCCTTGGAATGGGAAATGTAAACCCTTTCCCTCCGAATTATTGTAATTTTTATATTAAAAGGCTCTCAGGCAAAGATATGGGAAATAGGAATGACAGTTCCTTTGCTAGTATGTATATATTAAGACAAACGAACAACAATTAATACAACAATTAGCAGCAAAACTGAACCAGGAACCCGGTCACAGCCCTCTGGCCTGCGGGCACTTTCCCTTCGGTGTATTGATGGTCACAGCCGGCAGGGGGCGCTGGTGGTTCCCGGAGGGCAGGGCAGGTGCGATGATTCCCCCGCGGCTGCAGGGGGCGCTGTGGCGTGAGCTCTGGCAGCAGGTGGCAATGGCGGCAGGAAGGGGAGGAAGAGAGGCTCGGCTTCACAAACCCCCCAGGGCAGTCGATCCTGCTGCTCCAGCAGGACTCTCGGGAGCAGCAAGCTGGGACGGCAGGACGCCTCGGCAGGCAGGGCTGCGAGGCAAAAACCCAGAGCAGTGCTGAAAAAGAGGCGGGGGCTGGGCAGCGGCAGCCCTGCTCCTAAACAGGGCAGGGAGTGGCGAAATCAGGATCCCAGGCACCCAAACAGATGGTAAAACAGGTCCCCCTTCAAGTGAGGTAGACGTTAATAAAGGTCCCAGCTCAGTGGCTGCTCTCACAAGCAGAGGCTCACCCCACAGCAGAAGAAAGCAGCTCCGGGCGGGAGGTGGGGTCCAGCGGCAGCAACTAAGCAGCACCTTCTCCCGCGAAGCAAAAGAGTGCCAGCAGCTGTCCCAGCCCCGCCTTTCACCGGCCCAAATCTCGAGATATCTCTGTTCCTCCAAGAGAAACTCCCAGATAAGAGAAACTGCCACCAGATACTTTCCTGCCCAGGGCTTTTGTTCTTCTTAAGTACCAGTCATTATTGTTTCCTAGTAATGTGTGGGAAAAAATTCTTTACTTAAAAAGGAACAAAAGGAAAGAAAACCGCCCAACACCAGTGTTCTCTGAAATGACAGAATTGTCATTTGAAGGCCTTCTGACCATAAGGAATAGTAAGGTGAATGTAATTATTTAACAGACCTCCATTTTGAAGATCTCTGAACTTTTAGATGAGATATGTCATATTTTTGAAGTAGTTCTTTAATAGGCAGTCTCTGTACATGCACACCTAACACACACACGTGTGTGTGTATATATATGTTTAAATCATTGTAAATTATATGAGGGAGTTCTGTCCCTTTTTTTAGTCTCCATAAAGACTTCATACTTGATTAAAACAAAATGAAAATACTTCAAAGCTAGATAGCAAGATATGCTTGGAAAAGTTCACATGAAGTTGTGTATTTCAGATATTTGAATATAGAAGTCAATTCTGTCTCTGTATTTTCTAGTTAGCCATTTGCACTTAGGTAAGGTGATCTGTCTATTTTATTTGAAAGATAAATTTCACAGACAGTTTTTTATAACAGGATACTTAAATATATTTGTTCTGAAAAGATTTGGAGCTTTTTTCCCATTTTTATCCTTGGTGGCAGATTTGTAGTCATTGTATTTGTTTAATCTGAATTGTGAAAACTAACTTCACTAACATTTAACAGCTTTCAGCCGTGCATCGCGCCAGGACTATGGTGCAGTGGATCCTGGATTTACAATGAGGAGGAAAATGGAGCATTTAAGGGAAGAAAGGGAACAAATAAGACAGCTTCGCAATGTATGTACTGTTATTTACTATATGGATGCGGTGCATTTAGTTTGCCCTGTACCACAACTTAAACCTTTATTATCATAAAGGCCTGCACATCATTACAGTTATACAAAGGCATCTCTGCCTTTGTGATATTTCTTCCTAAGAAATTTCATGTAACAGGCTACACTGGTACCATTTTTGGTCTAACCAAAATACCACCAGGAGCTAAATGGATATTTTTAGCTGAAAAATGAAGTGAAATTAAAAATGAGGTTGTTTTTTTTTTTTTAGGCTTCTGGGGTTTTAGGTTTTCCTAGGGAGACAGTAAGTCTGCTTGTGTTTGTTGCTATTTGACCTGAGGTTTGAAGAAAAACAGCCATAGTCTTCTGAATAGCCAAATGCTTTTTGAATGTAGAAAGTCACTACAAGTTATACAGTACTGAATGGGATCTAAATTTCAAAATTCTATTAAGTTGTTTTCTGTATAGTTCTCAAAGTATTTAACAGTTGTAGTCAACTGTAAATTGTAGCAGCTCTGCTTTCTAGGGCAGTACTAATTTGGGGAGTGACTTCTATGAAGGTTGTTTCTGTCTTGTCTGGTTCACTTCTTGAGCAGTATAGCCTTGTTGCTAGGGTGGAAAAAAAAACGTTCCCTGCATCTCTTCTCTGTTTTGCACCCTTTCCTCAGCTATTTAATTCTCATCTGCACAAGTGAAATAGCCATGCCCAAAGTGGTTGTGTTCCCCTCTTTTTTTTCCCCGCACTTCTTCTAGTAAAATTGTGTATGATTTCAACCCACAAATTCTGCATGCTAGTGAGATATTCAGCCTAACTTTTCTGTTCTTAAGTTCTGTGCTTTCCTATTATGAGTAGTGAGTTCATTGTATGACTTTGAGAGCTCTGTATCATAGCAGTTGACTGTTTTTCTTGGTGTATGTAGTTTTGTCATTACAAAAACAAACAAAAGGAACGTAAGGTTAATGATAGAGAAAAGGATATTTGTTTTCAGTAAAGTGAGGGTTACCTCACTTTAGTATCCTTTTAAATTGAACGCTTTAAAATACCTGGATTTAAAATTTAAAATTAGCAAATGTTGAAAGTTACTTAGTTATGGACTTTTTAATAGAATCTTGAATCACGGTTAAAAGTAATTTTGCCAGACGACATTGGAGCAGCATTGATGGATGGAGTAGTTCTTTGCCATTTAGCCAATCACATAAGGCCACGTTCTGTTGCCAGCATTCACGTACCGTCACCAGCAGTGGTAAGTCATTTATCTCACTTCTGTTGCATCTTATGTGAAAGCAAGCTTTTGAATAAAACTGTAAGAAGTATGGCTGGCAGGTTGAGGTTCCATACCAAAACATCATGAGTCGTGTTTGCCATATTAATTCACTATATTCTTCAATTCAGTTTTTGTGCAAGAAGCATTAAACAAGGCTCAGAAGTTTAGTTTAAGAGCCGTTTCCATATGCTGAGACTTCATAGAGTTTGGTTTGTGTTTTAGCAACTGTAGCTGAATTTGCATCAGAAATATACAATCCTTCACGAATGTATGATGAAGATCTAACATCCTGTCTTTACAGCCTAAACTCAGTATGGCAAAGTGCCGAAGAAATGTTGAAAACTTTCTTGACGCTTGTAAAAAATTGGGCGTTCCACAGGTATACTAATTGCTTTATTGACTTACTACTAATAACCACAGAAAATGTGAGCAAATACTGATGTTGGGTTTTTTAGGGGACTTAATTGAGGGACATGAGTCAGGGAACCTGAAGATGTGAAACGAAGTCCCATTTCTGGACTCTGGTGTGAACTTGAGCAAGCTACTTTATGGGTTCCTAGTCAGTTTGTGCTAGTAACAGTAATACTGACCTCCTTGTAATATAAAATAACATCTAAATGAAAGAACTGATACGAGAGGATGATGTTGTAATATCTGAAAGTCTTGAGTTTAGCAACTTATTTTGGCATGAATTTCAGTGTCTGTGGAAGAAAAATTCTGCAGTTACAGAAATATGTAGTCTAGCTGATTCACTGTCTTTGTTTAGCACGGCTGTAGTTGCAGCCCATTATTCACGCTTCAGTTGCTCAAGTGCATCCTCTTACTTCCCTGTGGGGATAGGGGGTGGAAATCCTAAAGATCAAGACACAAAGAAACCTCCCTCTACTCTTTTTAATGGAAGAAGAAAATTAGTTCATGGATTTAGAAGCCTGTGTTACTACTCTTGAAACAGCTTCTACTTAGCATGGAGCCACAGGCCTTTCAGAAGTTAGAGATGCTAAGATTTACCTCATGAATTACATGTAACACTAGCTAGCAGTGGGGGAAAATTGTCCAGCTTGTGCTGAATTTTGAAACTGAAAGATTACTTTCTTGGGGAATGTCTCATTACTGAGGACCAAGTCTATCAGCACTTCCAAGTTTTCTCATGGGAAAAATTGGTAATAAGCCCACAAAACAAGGGAAGGGGGAAGTAGGCCACTGAGCCAGCAGTGCCCATCAGCCTGTTTTTCTTGCTGTGATTATGAAAAGAGTCTTTGGCTTTGTGAAATTAGCAGTCTTTTATGTGTTTTCTGATGTTGTGGTATTTTAACACTTTAAGCAGATCTAAGATGTAATTAGTTTCTGACCATTCTGTTACTGTAGAGAATCACATGTGAAATTTAAGGCCAGACATTTTCTGTGCAGGTCTTATGGTGATCTGTGTGTGACTTCAGAGATAACATATTTTCTACCTGCCTGTGGGGAAAAATGGATCTTGATACACACGCTGCTTTATTTTTCAGGATAGACTTTGCTTGCCTCATCACATTCTGGAGGAAAGGGGTCTGGTGAAAGTTGGCCTCACAGTTCAAGCTCTGCTTGAATTGCCTGCACTGAAAGTGTCTCAGCTTTCCTCCATGTGACATGACTTCTTGGAAGCTAGACAACTTACCGTTCAGTCTGTTGATTTGGATTGCTCTGAGGCTGTTCAGCTTCTTAGATGGGAACATTCAAGCCATCAAAAACTACTATCTGTACAAATGCTGTAGAGAGCCTTACTTTGGAGTCATACATGAAAACCTTGGAGTCAGCTGACAGTTTAAAGAACATGATTATTCTTTTTTTTTTTCTTTTGTAATTGGATGCGTGAAGAGATTGTGGTAGCATCAGATTCTCTTTCAAGTTGAAGTTAAAAGCGGCCATTTAACATTTCACAGTGTTACAGTTAAATGCTGGATTTCTTTTCCTACATGGAAAATGTTGTTTGAATTATTTAGAAGTACAAAGAACATAACTCCCTCACTTTAATCTTTCAAGTCAATCATTTGATTTCAAAGGAAGAAAATGTAGTGGTGGTATGATGGTAAAAATGTGAAAAACTGATCCACTCTTTTAGAAAGAGAATTGATTCTTTATTTTTTCTGCACTTCTGATTGTAACTTACATACTTTCAATGTTGCCAGTATTTAGTCTGAGTGTATGGTGACTACACAAAAGATATACCATGGGAAAAGGACACTTTTTTTTTCCAGTCTTCTCAGTTGGTGCCAAATATTTTTTCAGTTGTACTGTAGATTGTTTACATGTGAAGTGCCTGTGTAATTGATAACTCTTAATAGTCTTAAACATTTTTGAAATTGCTTTGTTTAAAATAGATAAAATGGAAATTTAAAAATATTTTAATAGTTTTTTGTAAAATTAGTATGTGAAGATTTAAGTAATCCTTCACATTTTTGATGTTGGGTGTTTTAAGTTTGTTGCACAATTTAATTGGTTATTTTGTTGTCTTAGAAAATACTGTAAATACTTTTATTTATGATATTTAATTTGATAATACCTAATCACTTTTTTGATTTAATGTATTGTTGGACAAAGGAAAGTTGTCTACTTTTCTTTGGGACAAACAGATATACATGGTAAGACATGAGGACTAGTGATGCATTCAGAATAATTTAGGACATTTTGATAAAACTGCCAAAACTCAGGTTTATGCTGTGACTTTCAGGATTTTGGGTAATATTGCTCCTGATCTCATGTTACATTTTTACAACAGATATATCCATAATTTTGTTGGGAAATATCAGTGTTTATCTTTTTAGTGGTTACAGGATTTATTGTGTATTTTACGCAAGTGTGGCATAGCACACAAGATTGTACAAATGTGACTGTGCTGAGACATTAGACTTTTCTGGATAAATGTGAAAAAGAAAAACCACTGTGGTGGTTTTTTAAAACTTCTGAATTTGTGTTGCTTTGCTTCTGCACAAATTCTTGGTGCTTTGAGACCATTTGAAACCATACACATATGGTTGCCATACATTGAAACCATACACATGGTTCTCCACATATGTTGCAAATAATTTTACGGTTTTGGTAATGAATCTGTTTGCATTAGTTTGTTATTCATTAATAGGTAGCTCAAAAAAAAGTTCTGACTGTCACAGATTTTCTATTTCAAGCTAAGTTAATTTTGATTGAGGGATATGTTTGCCAAGTATGTAACAAGATTTGATTGTTCTTTCCAAATGATCAAGACCCCATGTAATATAATCCATAAAAGAATGAGGGAGGGGTATGGTTTACTCCTTGATTCACTATAGTCCTTAAAATCAATAGCTGAGACAAAAAAACCTTTCGCGTTATTATTTTTTTTAGAGAAACATTATTTTAAATCCATTGAAACAAGCTGATCCATGTGTAATAGTTAAAAACCAGTATTGGTTATATAGTGTTTTCTTAAAATACAGCTCATGGAGAGGCTGGTGTGAAACATACCTTGCAAAGTTCTAGATATAAATCTTAGGTTACATAAATTGTTTCAGGGAAATGGATTGCTTTGACCTCTGAAATACAGTGTTTCAAAACTCTATTTGGTTTCTAAAACATTCACATTAACAACAGTATCTGAGAAGTCCTGTGAAGACTAAAATGAAAAAGTAGTATCAATCATTAAGGAAAATGCTTGTTGTCTGCTACATTTGAAGAACACAACCATTCAAAAAGAGTAAGTCGTTGTCTTTCAGTTCCTTGCTATGGCGTTGATGACAACAACAACAAAGTTTTCAGTACATTAACCATTCAGTTATCTGGCTTTAACTGACTTACACTATTTCATTGTCATATTTGAATATGTTTTATGATCTTAAAGTAACTTTTTTCCTTCTAGAACTAAATTTATAAAGTTGTATCACAGGGTAAACGTGAAAAATTCCCTTGTAGCATGCCAGATGCTTATCAGGTTTTTTTTTAAGCTTAGCTTATTTCTAAGTAACTTGGGAACTGGACATGAAATTAATGTACTCATCTCTGAAGTTGAAAACTGAAATAACTTCTTCCCCACAAACTTGCTAGAAACGGTCTTGCTTTGCCATTCATAGGAAATTGTTACCGCCTTCTTCACACATATGGGGAAGGATATCTAATGTCCCTGCTGACTAATGTCCCCCCTGCAGGGGGATTGGACTAGATGACCTTGGAAGGTCCCTTCCAATCCAGACCGTTCTATGATTCTGTGATGGTCATGATTCTTCCAGGGCTTCCTTTTTAGCATCTCAAAGATTGAGGCCTTCAAGTATCCTTAGGAGCAGCCTGAGAAGGGGTCCATATGCTTTGATGAATCTTTTCTCATCTTTCTTCAGCTGCTTTTACAAATCACAATCAAAAGACTTGCTACAATTGATGTTCCTATCATTTGTTGGGGTTTTTTTGGGTTTTTTTTTTTTTTTGGTTGGTTTGTTTGTTTTTAGGAACTACTGCAAAAAAAATGCTTAAAATGTTGTGAATTGTAAGTTTTAGTTTTAAAGCAGCCTGTGGAAATTGTTGCCTTCTTCCCTATACAAGAATTTGCCTTTTGATTTGATTCCCAGCATCTTACTTATTTTTGTTTGGTCGCAGCTCTAGTGACTTCACATTGTTCATACCACTTTGCTCCTTCCTCTTTACTTTCTTAAAAGATATTGCTTGAGTGGTATTAGTGAACTACTGTGATTCCAGTATCCCTGTTCTCAACATTTAGTATGTTTGAGATACCCTTCTCCTATTCTGTTTTGGATGCAATGTCATTACTTAGTACAATGGATACAATGGTTAAACACATTGGCCTGCTGAATTCCTGTTGTAGTTGCTCAGTTTTCACTTTGGATATGAAGAAAAGTCAACATTAAATACTTTAGGAACCTGCATTAAGTTTTTCTAATAAATTTAAGAGTTAACCCTAGGGTGCTTTTGTTATTGTGAGTGCTATACAAAGTTACTGCAATAATGTGGTATGAGCTGCAATGAGTGAATCAACATACTGACAGGGCTCCTGACCTTGTATACTTTTTCTACTTTTTATGT
>JAVSBS010027820.1:0-26801 GCA_033124195.1 Coracias cyanogaster | reverse complement strand
CTACTATTTAGTGTCGGCTTGCTCAGAGGAGTTACAAAACTCTCTAGAAATTGTTGAAGTTCAAGAACTTTTTCTCCTGCATCAATGTCATAGTCTATGGAGAAGCAAGAGAACCATCCCTGTTGACTTTATTCATGTCAAGGAAAGCAGCTGTCCAGTAATAGCTCTCCAGACACACACAGACCCAAACGCAGGCACTATAAGCAAAACAAAATAAAAGTAGAAATTAAGTACCATCAGCTGAGAGCACAGGGCAAGAACCAGGCAGTTATTTTAAAATAAGCATGAAGGCAAAGGCAAATAATTTTATTAAAAATCATTAACAGGTGATGATCAGGGTAATTACTTGCATATATTTGTAAATAGCTACAGTAATCATGCATTTTACTTGCATTCTATTTCTAGTCTTTCTGGTTTTGTTAATTTTACATGCTAATACCTGGGATGTTTTGCAAGCATCTGCAGAATGTCCTCCCTAGGTAAGGAGATGCTTATTCCTTCCTTTGTTTTGGTACAGCATATACAGAACAGCACAACTGATTAGATGCACAGTAATTATATTTCACTTTATTTCTTTGGCTTTTTCGGGAGTCTCTGATTTTGAATAGTGTTGTTGAACTGATAGCCTGAATCATGACTGCATTATGTGCACTAAACAGGCAAAATACAAATGTAGCACAAAATTTCACCGATTAGTAACAAAAAGTCGGAGGCTAAAACAATAAATTGATGTCCCAATTTTTATTTTTTTAATAGGTTTTATGTTATGGTAATAAGATTTACCTTTTATTTCCTCATCAGTCCCTAAAATGCAACTTAGAGCCTTAAGCTGATAGTGCAGCACAAAGCCTCAGTGTGGTGATCTCAGCAGGTTCAGCTACATGTTGAACCACACGTGTCACAAGGAATTGCACGTGAACTCTCTGAGATGAAGCCAGGTAACCACAGTAGCACAGCAGTAGCCTAAGGCAGTACATTGGCTGCTGGCTTGGACACAGAGCTGCACTAGCTCTCCCAGAGCAGTCTTTTGTTAGGGTGATCCTAACCACCAGTTCAGACTTTGAGAGATGTGAAGAAAGTTCAAGAGACATCCCTATTTCCTTGTCAGTTCACTGAACGTAACTAGCAATGGGCTTGGCATCCAAACAGATTGAGAAAATAAAGTACAGTGTTTACCAGCAGCACACAGGGCTCTGTAGAACAAGCAAGGATACAAGCAGAATGCGGTGAATAAATACAGAACCCTGACTTTACCTGTAAGCAGTTGCTTTAACAAATTAAGACTAGGCCTACTTTAAAGCTGAACAAGGATAAAAAGCGATTTTGTGTGAGCAGAAACAAATAAGAGTCTGAATGGATGTACTAAGCTGAAGTGTGTCCTTTTAAAAACTGTGGAAAAAACCACTGGCTGCTGTTATGCTATCCAGAGAATGATCTACAAAGAGGTCAGAGAGGAAAACTCTGGTGTTTAGCTCCAGAGGAGACCACAAGCTTATCAAAATGGATTGCAGCATCATTCAACTTCAGTGAAAGACATAGAAGTAATAAAATAAAAAACCCGAAAGACCAGCTTCCGCAATAGAGGATGAGAATCTGTAATGAAGTATTTACAGACTGCTTCTAAAAGAAACGTGTATTGTGTATAGTAAGACTGAACAATATTGCTGACCGACCAGGAGGATTAAATTCTAGCACTGCAGATGAAGCGCTTGCTCAGTAACACGCTTTTTTCTGGCACTGTTAGGGAGTCCAGGAGCTGCAGTTCAAGCAGAGGCCCAGAAGAACAGCATAGTTGGTACAGATTCTGGTGGAAATCCCTATGTGCCATTTAAATAACTGTCCCATTCTGGGGGCTACAGAAGTATTTTATACTGGCAATTGTAAGGATTGGTTTGTGCAAACTGTCTGCGTCATCCTGGGCTTCTGGGAAAAGTGGTACAGAGTTAAAAGCCCACAAGCCTGAGGAAAACCTTTAGTCATCTGCAACACCCAAGTACCGAAAAATGGCTGAACTGGCTCAGCATTACGACCTTGCAGTTCTTCTCCATTCTGCAGCTTTGTTTCTTTGTTTTAAGGCAGCCACAGGTTCACTCTACAAGTTTACCTACTTATACTGTAGTCTGGGCCATTTCAGAGAAATCTTGCTGCTTCTCTGCCATAAGAGCTGCAAAACTTTTTAAAACATAAAGGCCTTCTGCTTCAGAGTGGTATTACATCAGTTTGAACTGTTGGCAGAATATATAAACCCCCATCATTTTCTGTGCCACAAAAAACTCTTTGACAACAGGCAAGTTTCTGTTACTGGAACAGGTCAGACTCCTGAGAAATGTTCAGAAAGAGCAGGAAACAAGACAAATCAGTGCCTATAGTAAAAGTGCAGCAAATTCATCCGTGTATCAATAGAGCAACTGCTTTGCCAATGGGTGTATATTATTTCTGCAAATGTATCACTGGTTTATGTTTGAACAAGTACATAAGCAGATACAGCATTCATGCCAGTTTTCTGAAAATGGTACCAGAGTTAAAACAAGAAATGAAACATCTCTTAAGTCAAGAGTGAGAGAGCAGTACTCACACACTGTTAAGAAGAGAAAACAAATCCAAAAGAAAAAAAAGAAATCCATCACATTCACAGGGGAAAATTTGTTGACTAATGTGGGAGCTGGACAAGAAAAATGTAACAAAAGTACTCCAACGTTCTGTCTTTATTCTTTCCTGTGACTGTGAAAACAACCTTTTGAGGAGGTTACAAAAGGTTGTGTTCACATTGTCCCTCTGAAGGGCAAGGCTTGCCTTGTAAGCCGGCTCTCACTTTCAAGCTCAACTTTTCCCATGAAGCTTCTGAGAGTATGTGTCCAAGTGTAGCCTAAACCCACAGAACAACGTACAGGTTTCTGAGATTAGGATTTGCACATGAACTCAAGCCTAAACAAAATGACTAGATAAATTGTATTTTTGACCTACAAAACATACAGAAATACCTATGCATAGAAAACACACTATTTGAAGCATATAATACTGTTTATGGTAACAAAAAGTCAATTTATGCATTATCTTGGCCTTTGTGATTCATCTCCAAGCACCTAAACTGGAGAGCACAGTTGTATACAGGAAGCAGAGCTTGTTTTTAAAGTATTTCCATACAAACCAAACATATACACCCCGAATATGCCAGAATACCTGCTGGTATGACCCTCTCAGCCCCAAAACACCAGCTCTGTGGGACAAGACTGATTTTTTTCCTCCCATAAACTTTATGGTTATTTTAATCGTTGACCCTTAAAGTGAACTGGTAAAATGAGCCATTTTGTCTTGGTTGCACTCTGAAAAAAACATTAACTTCCACAATTTGTATACAGAGATTAAAATATCTGGTTTTTAAACTAAAATGGCATGATTGAAGATTCAGCCCTGTGTTGTGTGCAAGCAAATCTCTCACTGAAGTAAATCTCTCCCTTTATTTGGCAGCAAAAGATAGACAGGATTATACCCACATTGCTTTTGGAAATGATTCTACAATCTTTCTTCATGAAATAAATGAGAATTCCAATCTTTCTGTTTATATTGGTCTATTTTTTTCTCACTTTGCTCACAAAATAGGACCATGAGGGCAAGTTGGATGATATATTGCTGCACTTAAGCTTTCAAAATCCTTTGCCATTTTCTTTCTTCAGTTTTAAAGAGCAGATTTTTCTCCCAGATATGTGTTAGCAGCTTTCCCAGAAGTCATAAAAGTCATCTAATGGAGGTGAAAGGTTTTTGCTGTAGAGCGCAAGCTTACAGAAGAGTTTTTGTGTTTTGGAAATTTTAGATGCCTGTGTACAATTATAATTTGTGACACCGGTGAAATATACTTCTTGGAAATTCTGTGGTTAACTATGCCAGATAAGTCAATCTCAACTCATTTGCACATAAATACAGTCATTAGGTTAAAAAAATATTCTTTCAATTTGGAATATCAAGTTTATATTCCATGCAGTTTTCCAGATAAATCACAGCCTTCCCACGTGTTTTTACAGAAATAAGCGTAAAAGTAGGAAGTTGGCACAATAAAAAATAGGAGAGTTATTCCTCAAACTTCAAGTAGGAAAATGAGACTATTTGCAAATAAAGCATATAAAATTGACCTTTTTGACCTTAGATGAACTCAAACGTGAGCCCCTTTTCTGCTATTTTGAGAGCTAGGAAAAATCTTTAAGGAGTATACCTTATAATAATAAAAACCTTCTGTCCCAGCTTTCTTTTCAAATGATTTGCTGGCACATTCTTCTCTTGTACTAGTTCCTTATCTGCTGAGTCCTAATTTTCTGAACAATATCTGAGGTTTCTCAAGCAGTTCAGAAAACTGAAAATGAGAGGAGAATTTAATTTAATGTTCTTGTCATCACAATGGAGTGATACATAGCTCTCAGTTACTACCTGCCCCGTACCTCCGAGTCTCTGATGGCTGTTGAAGAAAAGCAGGGACCTGAAACTGGCGGGTGTCATATTTAATGTGCATCCAGCCAATTCCAAACAAATAGCTATCCTCGAGAATAATTCCTCTGAATAAAAGTATCTGGATCTGTACTTGCAGTCTACTTTGGATCACAGAAGAGAGATTCCTTGGAAAGTCTGGCTATACAGCCTCTCAGTTTTGTTTAGATATTCCACATTTCTACAAAATCACAGATCTCACTCTTTGCTGGGAACTCAGTGCAGTGCCAAGGGGAAGATTCTGCTTTTTATGGCACGGTATTGCTGAGCCTTAAACAGAATGAATTGTTCAGATTTTCCAGTCAAACTACATTATGGCCACATTCTGACACAGCAACCAGATAAATGCAGCAAGCAAGAGGAAGCTGGGTCAGCTACAAGCCCAGTGCAAAAACAACAGCTCCAGTTTGTTCCGAGTTTGCTTCTCAGGCAAACCTTGAGCTGTAATTCCGTGTCAAGCGCTGCATAACAGCTAAGGGACGTTGTGGGGGATATCCTCCCACACTAAACAGGAAACCTCCAGTACATTCCTAGACAAACCGGGCGGGAATCAGCCTTCTGAAAATGAACCATTTGGCAACATTGCATAAAAATAAAAATATTTGGTCCTTGAAAGGTAACCAGGAGCCACTTTCGTGTTACCTTATTATATATATCCATTCCGTTTATCCTGTTCATTGTGGGATACCTTGGAGAACTGGCAAATACCAGGTGGGAGATAACTAAAGACTTATTATAGAATCTCCACCCTGTGTAACACTTTCCAAAGTTGCACTCCATCTCAGGGTTCATTGCCAAGCCTGGAAGATGGTAACTTTTAAAATAGTTTAAAGTAGTTTGAAAGCTTTTATGGCTGAGCTATAGCCAAAAAAAAACCCAGAAAAACTCTGTAATTTATTGGCAAGCCAGGTCAGAGTAATTTTTCTTAGGTTAAAAGATACATTCTAGCTCCCCAAGACACAATTTAAAAAATTCTATACCATCTTAGTACTCATCAGGCAAGTTAAATTAAGTTTAAAATTACAGTATTACATTTATGATCTATAGGTTTTCATATAACCACTCCCTCTTTATGGTTCTGAGCACAGTTTCTCATACGTACAGCACAAATACCTTTGAAACAGAAAGTTCCCAAGGTTTAATACTTTCAGAACTTGGTTCTTGCAGGCTGATGTGCAGTGGTGCTCAACACGTGACATTTTCACTGTAATTGGTACAAGCACAGGCCCAGTGAATCAGGTCATTAAATCTCATCGGTGATAATCTAGAAACATCCCTATCTACTTCTATCCAAGAAAAGAATTATCAGTTCCCTCTTCTCTGTGTTTCTTTAAAGGGATGTTAAGATGTTACTGATTGTGGTACAAAGAAGGGAATAAGCATATTGACATTTTATTCTTGCAAATTATTATACCTGAGATCCTCAAAGTATTAAGATTTTCCTGTTTATTTTTATTTTCTTAGAAAGCAATTGTTTTCCCTGTGTGGTGAGATATGATGCTATGAAACAAACTTGTATCTCGATATACTCACTAATGCAACATATCCCACATATTCACATTTCTTTGGCTAATTCACAGTGAGGATGCATTGCTGAAAGATAATGTTATTAAATATTTAGCTCACATAGGAGGTAATCAGAACATTTATGTCGTAAGTGTTATTCAGTCATGCTGGTGATTTGTGCTGAGCCCATGTGAGAAAAACTGTAACTAAAATCACACTTTAAGCCACAGGGATCAGCAGCTGAATCAGAAAAAAAAAAGCCATCTAACTCACACAGTTGTGGAGAAGTGGAGCACAGGCACCTAAACAATTCATCATATTGGCTTCATCCACCTTTTTTTTTTTTTTTTTAATGCACTTCCACTTGGGCTGCATGGTACATTGTTGGACTGTCTCTTATTATTTCCTTTTTCAAATTCTAACTATTAAAAAATAGGATATTGCTTAAAGTGAACATTGACTTAGGCATTTTCAGTTGAGGATGTCCAGGGATTGATTCATAAATCCACATATGACTATGTTTGATCCAACTTGTGATGCTTGGAACATGCACACAATAGCAAAGACTTTGTGCGCTATTGACCCATGAGAAATCAGAATATTATCTAGAGGAAAAAGCTAGTGTAGCAACGTGCAAGTTCTTAAGTGAGCTGGTTTTCTTTAATACCTTGTAACAAACCAAACACAAATTTTCCTACTGCAATTCCACATTTACTCAGTCTGTTTAGGGTGCCTGTGTTATAATACAGCTTGAGTACAGCTCAGAAAGCTGTGTCTAAAAAGTATTAGAAACTAGAATGGATTTTAATTCAATAGTAGATGCATAACAGATTAGCAGGTGCCACAGACTCTCTGCAAGGGCGAATAGCTCCTGACAAGTGAGGCAGCAAAGTCTCTTTGCCAGATACACATTTTCACGGTAGTTGAACAAGCAACTGCACTTTCATTGTGCCGTTTTCGTGTCATATTCTTCAGGAAGAATGGCAATTCTACATGTATTAACCTCTATAGATTTAATAATTTTTCTTAATTCTCATAGTTTGCAGAAAAACAATACCGATATTTGAGCTCTTTTGTTACTTTTGAACTACTTTTTGAGCTCTTTTCTACTTTTAGTTTCCACTAAAAGTAACTTTGGCATAAGGACTGTGACAAATGCCTAGAAAACTCAGGAGCATATCTGGTGCTGCTTTCCCATGAGGCTAATGGAAATATATTTGGATGCACTAAGTTCCGTGGAGTTACACTAACATAGAGCAATAAAAGACTAACACTTATTCTGGTGAGAAGTGGAATTAGGAAAACACAAACCCCAAATTTTCCTAGAACTCTTCAAAATCAGTCATGCTATCCACAACTTGACTGTCTCTGAGTTAGATATTTTGCTGTATATTATTTGGCAGTGTCCTTTATACCCTCTTGCTGTTTAGACACTGTTACTGCTAATCCTGTGTAAATGACTGAGTGAAAACATGGCTTAACAGCACTACTTTTCATAGAGAGATTCTGAACACCTTGTGTTGCACCTCTGTGCACACACATGACAAAATGAAAGATAAACTCCTGTTTCTCATTTGGTTCCCCTTTGATGAACAGAAATCAGTGTTAACTTGAGTTTCTTTCAGAAAGAAAGACAAAAACAAATCTTTTTTTAATTGTTTGGTCATCTGCCCTGTGGATGGTTTCCTCATCCTTTTCACACACGTTCTGCAGCCATGGTTTGTGAACACTACTAATCAACACAACGACCATCTGCTATTTCATTTTCATCAAGAGGCTGGTATACTGGGATTGTATAATCTTGTTTACATTGTGATTTTTTTTCTTGAGGTTAACATGCTTCTATCAAACAACATAAATCGGACTTTTCAAATTTAAATAACTGCAGTCATGAATGAAGAAGCAATGCATGATAGTAATTTAAAGGGAACACAAATGAATGTTTGGCTATTTGTCTTCCTCTCTGAACTAGAAAGTGATTATATAGTACTTCTTGTCAGAGATTTTAAATTTCATTTGGATTTTTTAAAATTACACTTCACCAGATTAAAAACCAACAGTGAAGAACAAAACAAAAGCTGCAACTACAGCAGCTGCTTTGTAGCCACTTCAGCTTGACTCTTCTCAACACACATGTAAGATCACGTGCACAACTTATAAATGGCATAAAACATTGTATTAAAAAATGTGAGAAGTTGAGCAATTGTTGTGGAGGGGAAAGAACAGAGGGGAGGACAATGCTTAGGAGGACATGAATTACTTCACAACAAATTTTCATTTGAAAAACAGCAGGTGCCGAAGGGTAATAAAAATTGTGTAGGAAGCTGAAATGAATACAAATGCTGCATCTATACCGGAAGCGTCTGGCAGTTCTATTCTGCAGTGAGTTGACTTGAGAAACACTGCTCTGCAGCTAGCATAACCTATTCATTGGAATTAAATATTTAGTTCTGCCATATCTGAGTTATGGGCCTCTGTGAGCCCACCTGGTCGTAAATTGGTAGTTCTAAAGCAACACCACAATATCATTAATCTCCCATGGCCAGGTGCTGTCCCCATCACAATCTGAGCTTTGCATTGTGCAGCAAAACGCTCACAAAGGAAGTTTTATGGCTGCAAGATTTAAGTTCTCTTTGAACTGTGTTACCACTGTCCACAATTAGAACTGAATTCTGACATCTTTAAAAAGCCAGATTATAAAGATGGATGCACTTTAAGGTCAACTGGAAATGTTTCACTGCAGTGGCACGTGTTTAAGCCTCTTAGATAAATAAGCACCAGCTCAAAGCAAATATTATGGTTACATGAATAGCTCTAGAATGAGATCTACTTCAGAATCTGAGGGAAGTATGAAAGTTCTGGAGACAGCACTCTCCATGTGTTTTTGTGTATGTCAAAGTATGACAACATACACATCAAAATACCATATAGGTCAGGGAACTTGGATAGCATCAAAATCTGTAAGCAGATAATTGTGTTGGATAAGACAGCTAAAATAACATTTGATTCGTTCTAACTAGAAAATTCTTGATTTCTGAGAAGAGAATGCACGAAAGTCTGTTTAAAACAGAAAAGCTGTACTGTGCAGATGAAGGAAAATCGATGTTTGTAAGCTATGAGTGTATAAAGCCAGCAATATATTCAGGAAAAAGACATTCCTTTGTTTTCCTCTTTCTGAAGAAAAGTAAAGCTTCCTACACAGAGTAAGTGGGAGATTTAATCATAAAATGAGGGAAACAGATGAAAAATATTTGTTATAATAACTTACGTACAGCAAAGTCAGCTACGTTCAGTTTTAAAGGACAGTGATTGACTTGCACTTGACTGTGTTGCAATCATGGTAGTTGTTCCCTTTGGAAGTGGAACTGTCCTTTTTAAAAAAAAAAAATTAAATAGCTCGTGCATGTTTTGTACTACAGTTGTCTAAAAATCCCCAGCAAATTCTTTTGGATACTCTAAATTGACAGGGGAATTAAAAAAAAAGTATACATATTACAGCAATTAATAATTACACATAGTTCTACCAGGGCACAGCTGTCAGAACTGCAGTTCCCTCTGTGAAGATTAAGGAGAAATATATGTTAGGTCTGCCAAATTTAAAATTATTCTAATAATTAAACAAGTGCAGTGGTAACATGTAGAACTGAGTTATGTTCTTCAGTTGCGAGACATAAGAACAAGTCATAAATGTATCTGTATTAATTCTCTATTTCTTTTGTAGTCTATAATAGCTTAAAAAACATAGAGGGAATTGCCTTAAGGAGAACATATGCATGAAAGAATGCATGACTTGGGTCACAAAATACTTTCTAGAAGTGTGTGTGCTGATGATGTGAAATGTAGGAGTGAATTTCAGCTGGAAAATGCAGGTCAGCTTTCTTGGCATGTGTTTCATACTTATATTTTTCTATCCAATATACAATAAATATAGTTTTGCATGATCAGCCTTTAGTAATCCTCTTTTCATCCTCTACCTCTGTGTCTTTAGTTGTTTTTTTTCTTGGAGTATTTGTTACAGTCTTAGTGGTTTCCAAGTCAAAAGTTTGATCAATAGTTTCCTACATCAGTATATTTGTTTGATACCTATTATCTAACACTACATCTAGTTTGGCAGATTTATTAGTATATTTTCTTCTAAAGAGAAAGTTCATTGCAATTTCACCATTCTAGAATAGAAATTGTCTCCTCTTCACCCTTATTATGACTGAATTAACTTCTGTTTTCTTCAGAGATGGTTATTTCCATTTTCACTAGTTATCCTATCTCCATCCTCGTGCTCCATGTTATCACCCTTACTGAACACTGAGTTAATGTATTCCAATGGTTCAGGAGCAATATCTTGACCAGCTCTAATCTCAACCGTATTATCACAAGCATGGAGACACCATTTTATCTTACGACCAAAAGACCACTTTTACCAGTTTTAATTTCCCTCCTAAATATGACTGTGTTTGACTTTTGACACTTACCGCTTAAGTCTGATAGTCCCTCACCTTTAAGACATAGCTTTCTGTGACATCCCTTTCTCTGTAGGCTGCCTGGTTTTTTTTCCTAATATCCTTTCTGGGATGGTAATTCTTCCAATTAGCATTTCAACATTTTCCTTCCAGTGTGCCCGCCCTCCCCTTCCTTGACTCCAATACAAAAGGTGTTATTGTCAATGTTATGCTCCCACTATAAATATTTGCTATGCATCACTCATAACAGTTGCCAATAACTATGTTTCTTGACCCAATAATTGAATTATTTTACAACAGAAAAAACAGAAATATGTGTCTATATTTCTGTATATTTTCTAATATTTATAATGTGTATATATATTTATAACTTTTGATTTTATTTGGAGAGGAGTATGCTTTTCCAGGAGGTTTTTACAACTGAAAAAAACTTGGAAAAGAGAATTCTTCTTTCAAAAAATGTGTGTTTCTTAGGACAGATATTCCCAGAGCAGTCTTAGATATGTTAGCCTCCGTAGACACTTTATGCACTATTTAGGTGGAAAAACCAAAATTTGTTTGCACATCATTTACTTGCTTATCAATCTGACAACATCCACAGATGAGGCGTGCAGTGGAAAACCCAAGAGCATCACAATACTGCAAAAATATTTCTGGTTTAGTTCATTCAGTGCACGTCAGCAGTTTAAGTTAAGGTAAATGACCTTACGAACAGTTAAGTCACGTGTACTTTCTGTAAAATGAATTTGTCAACCTCTGCTAGGCATCCTGAGCCTTAATCTGAACCCGGAGAAATAACTCCTCAATAAGAACATTCTAAATCCAGATTTTTAATGTCTGTTATAGACCAGCTTTTTACTTTAAATTACCCATTCCCCTCCATTCTACCCCAAATGCTAAAGGCATATTGGATGCAGAGATCTCAGGAAGTTTGAGATAACAGCTTCCCCACTATTAGAAGTTCTCTGTCACTTTAAACCTGGAACTTTTTAGAACTATTAATCCTCAAAAGATTATTTACACCATCAAAGACACCGTGATCCCAGGAAGGAGTGATTTAGTGCACCCTGTAGAATGAAGCTGCAGCAATGCTCCTTTAGTTTTACATCTCCTTCACTAGAGGCTCTGACTGGGAATTGGGACCTAGATGTCATTTTTCAGAAGGTCTTCAGGGGTACAGTGGACAGGAACTGAATCTCCAACTCTTGTTGCTAACTAAGGGTTTTTAGCAGAAAAGAATGAAGATACTGAAAAGATGTCCTTTTAATGTGACATTGATAAAAAATATGATCTTGATAAAAAATCTTAAACAAAACTACCTGAATACAGCCTGTTAGATAGACATAACCATATCCTAGAGCAGCTAGGACTCCTGTCATTTACTACTCATATTTCTTATTCCGCTCCAGTAATCAGACACAAAGAATAAATGATAAAGGGCTGTCAGTCAAGGAGAGACTTACACTTAAGACTTGTTTCCACCATAAAACTCATGAATAAAACAAGAGTAGAATGACAAAGGTGTTAAATCAATATTATAATTAGTAGAGGTCAATTAGAGAGTTGCAAACCTTTCTTCTCTCAAATAAAGACCTTCCTAGTGACAGAATATTCAATATCAAATATCTAAATGCCAAAATCCTATAAAACAAAGCTTGCCTTGCTTTTAAAAACTATTTTTGTCTATATAATATACTACAGCTCAGATACCGTAACACCTTCTCTTCACAATATTATGGATTTTTTTAAAAGAGCGTTTTAACTTTTTCTTACCATTTATTTGGGCTTTTTTTGTGGAGTGTATAGATTTTATTTAAAACCTGTAAAAAATACATTAAAATCCATTGAATTAACATAGAATTAAGCAGTCCTGTGAAATTCTAAAATGCTTATATATGATCTATATCAAAGCTGATTTCAGGAAATCTTTTGAAGAATGAATAGGCTATCCCCCAAGTAGAGGCTACAAATACAACTGATAGCGCTTCCAAGCAAATAACCTTGAAACCAACTAAATTATCAGTATTACACGTTTATGTCAACATTTGAATTTTCTGCTGTCCTATTTGCATTTCTTGAGACCATTATCATCTCAAAGCTAGATTGCTATGGAATCCAGAGGAATCCAGTTTAGACATTTTGCCCTTGCAGTTAAACTGTGATTACTTTCAGGGCTTTTTTTTTTTTCTTTCCCCACTAAACTTAAAAAAAAGGGCAAAGCTAATGAAAGTAAAGAAATGCAATGGGGCCCATAAATAAACATGTTTCTTTCTTAAATATTGAGGGTATTTCCAGGAGCACAGAACCAGTCTCAGGTTTTACATTTCATTTCCTACGATGCATTTTCAGAGAATAACATTGTCAACCAGAATCACAGAACACATCTTCACTACATACAAACTGTCACAGCTCCACTGACAACACAACTGTTTATGTGGGGTACCCAAGACACTTCGAGTGGAAAAACACTGAATTCCTTTGCATTTCTCCTCCATCCTGACCTTCAGTTAGTTTGCAGAGGCGCCAAGATCATATAATCCACAATACCATATGCTGCTTTCTCTCTTCTGTTTATAATGAAGTTATACTTTAAAGAGCTGCAAAAGCTTTTTGATTTAGTTATACCACTTTGCTTCTTCTGAAATTGAAGAATTTCCTTTTTAGACTCTTCTGGTCTTTTAATCCCATTCCAGTGCCTACTGCAGCTTCCTAGCAGGATGGTTGTTTTCTGAGGACCTTAACAAAAGACATTTACTGCTCGTGTTCGGATGACTAGTTCATTAATAGTCTGATGTCCTTCACAGAAAGTTGTTTTTATGTTCTAAGCATCTTTCCAGAGACCAGAAACATAAACCAGGTCATTATGAGTTAATTCAAATCAATGTCCAATGACTTTCTAATTTTCATTTCACACTTGACAGCTTCAGTGCCTGCTTTTGGCAACAGTTCTATTGAAATACTCTTTTATCAGATATTTTGGGAAGGTTTTTCATGCTCCTGAAACTACATCTAATCAAGGACAGCAGCATGAACACATGCCACCATTTTATAGGAAAATGCCTCTAAGTTGGAATTCTCTTCAATTTAAGCCTCTCTGGTCTAAAGGTTCTCTAGGATTTACACTGAATTAATGCAGGACAGAAAAATTTTAATAAATATTTAGGCTTAAATTTCATTCAAGACACACTCTCAATTTTGTTTATTTGCAGAATTCTGCTAAGAAGCAACACCATCATGAAAAAAATGAATGCAGTTAGTTATTGCTTGCATAAGTAGCCAGCATAGACTGTACAAGGATATTCAGTCTCAGTTTTGGTACGTACTAAAAAGAACAGGTTGTGTAGCTTTGGAATAAGTGCCTGAAGAAGGGATTAGTACATTCTGCCACTGTGGCATTTTGTTTTTCTTGTGTTAAATTGGGCAGTAAAACTTCCTTTCCCAATAGTTTAGGGATTAATGATTTTGGTGATTAACAACTGCCATACTCCTCAAAGAAGCATATGTTAGTCTGTTCTATTTGGAAATAATAGGATTTTTATTTTAGTGGTGTTTTCCCTCTAGCATTCCCAGATTAAAAGGATATCATTTACCTCTTCATTGATCTTGGTTTACTAAATAATGATTGACTGAAAACTTTACATTTTTATGGTATACTTCGAGCTGTAGCTCCAGATTTTGGTTTTGTTTTTTCTTCTCTCCGAATCTCACTAGAAGCTAGGGAGATGCAGTTATATTTCCCTGAGCTGTGTATGTGGGATATTTCCACCTTCTGCTTTCTGGGTGCATCTTCAGAGTTCAGGAGCTATGCATTCATAGGCAATCTCAGCAACATCTTACCTGCCACATCTCAAATTGTGAGAAAAACCAGGAGAAACAAGAAGGTGTATCCTCTGGCTTTGTTATTCGCCACTGAAAGCGATCAAAATTCTATGGAAGAGCCTTGATGGATGGATGGAAACACGAACAGTTTGCCAAGTCATACCCAAATCCTCATGCATATGATTTTCATTAACTTTCACATGAGTAAATTTACTCCTGAGTGTTTTAAGGTCGAGCTCTCAGAGCTCTGTTGTACACAGCAGCTCACATGCCACATCAGAACTCACATTATATCATGTTTGTCTTGAAGTTTATCAGGAGACATATTACTAGAGACATACGCGTGGTTCATATCACTGTCTTTTAAGTTGAGGAAGCTGTGCTAATCACATACATCTTTTAACGCAGTGTATCTTACCATTTGCGTGCTCTGATCGAATCAGTGCTTTTTACTAGCCAAAAAAGGGAAATCAAGCTCACCCAATTTCAGAAGTCTAGCTAAAAGAAATTATTTATCTTCCTTTTTATTTCATTTCGATCTTGCTTCGCTGTCATAATCCTACTGACACTCCTGTCTCATCAAGTTCCTCAAAAATCTATATAGATCTCTCTTTAAAATAAATAAACAACTTGCAAATTAAAAACAACTCCCTACCTACTTATGTGTCCTTACATAAAATCACAAACAGATCTCAAAAATAATACTGAGATTATGACAAAATTCCTAACTCACTGGTACGTAAGTAGTTCTTATTTGAAAAAGATTCTGGTAAAATAGAAGCTGAAGCAAAAGTGGATAATCACATCATTCAACCTAGATAACTATTTGAAATGACCCAGATTAGGAGGATGGAACCAAGAGCTCAGAGCCCCTTTTGGCCATGGATAAAGCTGGTGCTCTCAGCTGGAGAATGTTAGTTAACTTCTGTTAATCTGAAGGAAAAGGGTTGGTACAGTCCTGAGAGCTGTACCGAAATCTGTTGGTTAGTTCAGATAATTTCTACTCATCTCATTCCTTTATTTATCCCTTATCCTATAGCATTCCTGCCCAAGTCAATTCTAAAACAAAGGAATGTAATTTGCTTTTGTTAATTCTATCCTTGCACTTCTAGGCAAACCTTTAATTATTCAGTGATAGTCTGTCACCTCTATTTGATTTCAGACTCACCCAATTAAGAATGGTGGTTTGGATCTGGGGCTCCTTGAGGATTTTATTTTCCCCAATCAAGGAATCACAGTCTTTATTTAGATTCTGTTGTATCTAGAAATCATGTTATCTCAACAGGACAAATGTATGATTTAGTACATAATGATACCCAAGTAGGCTGTTCACACAAATTTAATTAGTGCTCACGAGCCTAACATGAATCAGTGTGTTGGTTTGTTACTGTATTTTTTCCTGTTAAAGCACACATTACGTTGCTAAATGTTTTAACTGACACTCTTGTATGCTAAATTTACACTTAACCTCTACATAATTCTTTCACTACCAGTTCTACATTCCGTGGTTTTTTCCAGTTACGTTTGTTTTGTGCTGTCTAACAGTCCTTCCTTTCTAGATTGCTGTATTTAACAACCATCTGTTTCTGTGGAAACAGTGTCTTTACAAAATTTTGAATCTTTCCTCTCTTCTGTATAACACTTTCTTTTCTGCTCTTGAAAATAAGATGCACATTTCCTTAACATTAATCTGAAAAATACTTTGGCTGGAATTGGTTCATACAAAGTTCTCATAATATAGCCTGAATTGCAGCTATATCAATGAACAATATTAGAAGAATATTATTTGATATAGCAACGTTTGGCCAAAACTGCTGTAAATGTTATATATTACTACTCTATTACTTGGATTTAGAGTCAAGATTAGAAACAGAAAAATCAAAAGCTCACTTGAAAAGGCTTCAAGATGAAAATGTGCAGCTGCCAAAAGAAACACCCCCAACGCTGTTTATCATCCAATTCCACCCCCGCCCCCCCAAATGCATTATAAAATTAGGGATCCAGACTGCAATGATTCATTAACTCTGTAAGTCAAAGTCTAACTGAAAAACACCGACAGCAGATTATGCTTTCAGCTTTCTTCTCCCCACAGAGTATAATGATTTGTAAAGTGTAGCTTACTCTAAAGTTAGGTTTTATTTCCGATTACTGATAGCATATTCAAACACCATGATGTAAGGCCAGGTCATAACATCACCAGCCCAGGGTTGAAACCTGAACATAGTTTAAGTAAATAAATTCAGAGGGATGCTAAAGCCATAAATATTGCAAAATCCCCTTTGATTTAATTTAGACATTCTTATGCCTAAGTATTATATCTAGTAGTGGTGTTCAGGGAAAAAAGGAACATAAAGGAATAACGTACTTTGGAAGCAATGGGAACCAAGTGATATAAAATTAAAGATTTAAAAATAAAAGTCATAGACTTACCCTTATAAGATACAAACACTGAGCCTGATGGGCAATAAAGCACCTCTCTTTAATTTAATGACTTCAAAACTTGTTCTATTAAATTAAGGAAACATTCTATAGTAAATATTTCTCTGCATGTTCCTAATGAAAAGCAAGTTGCTCTGCTGTGTCAAGGTCACATCTTCTTCTGCCTTGTGTTGTCTGCACATTGGCTTCCTTCAATACAAGGTTGGGTTTCAGTCCTCATTAGACTTCCCTGTGAACGATAAGGCTGCAGCACAACAGTAGGCGTTTAGGCCTCAAGATACCAAGACTTTAATCAAGGAGATATGAAGCAAACAGTGCATCCACAAGAGATCTACTTATGTGTAAATAGTTTTGAAATATTTTTTTATACATAGAAGCCCTATTTATTGTGATTTTTTTTATAATAAAACCTCTAAACTCTCTTTCATGCCTCTAGAGCATGAAAAATCCCTGCCTCCTGCGAAAAACCTGTTGTTCAAGGAGTCATCTTCTATGCTCATTTTCTTCCAGGCTGAGGAGCCAGATGGCTTAGATCTACTTATTTAGGAAAGTCTCAGTTCCCTGCTGCTAATTTCTCTTCGGGTTTAGTACTGCAAAACTAGTACCATAAACTAGTACTGAAACGAGCAAGGCTTGAGACTGCTTCGCAGCTTGTGTGAGGATTCTTACAACAGTGCTGCTAAAAAATTAATTAGACTTTTCATTAATTATGAGATGTATCCACAGCACAGCTCTTCTTTTAAACTGACATGACAATACAATAAAATGCTGTTCAGGACAAAGAACAGCAAAATACTGAATTTTAAGAATACTTTTGTGAGAGTGTTGTAGCAGGAAACGTCAGCTGTGATTCAGGGGACACATTTGCCATATGGTAAAGCCAGCGTTAACTGAATCCCCCAAACCATCATTTTACTTTTCAACAATAGAAAAAAAAAGAAAAGCTACTTGTAGTTTTTTGTAGTAGGGAAAACAAATCCCGATGGATGTCAGAATTGATCTCAGTCTAAATTACCTATATCACATCTTTTTTTCTGAGGAAACTGTCCTTGCAAGTATTTTCTGTCATGAGTAATAGGTATGTACAGATACTTTCAAGCAGTAGTGAAGGATTTCAACACTGTGGTCTCCAAGGCTTTTGCTTTGCTTCTAGCACTTGCTGCTCCATTGCTTTCTCTCACCTAGCTAACTCAGCAGCTCTTCTGGAGAAGACTCCCCAGGGCTCTGACCCTCTCATTTCCCTCACTTCATTGTCAGCATGTTCTACAAGGCCAGACGTAAAGACATACTCAGTCTCTAACTTACCGTGTCCCAACTAGCAGATCTATTGAAAAGTATCCATTATATCTATACATATTATTGAAAGCACTGATGTCCTGGAATAGATTGTGTACTATATAGCAACTTTTATATCCCACTACAACACTAAATTTCTGTAATATGTGCCCTCTGCAAACATCTGGCTGCAAAACAAGAGAGTTAGTCATTACCCGTGAAGTCTAACTGAGCAGAACAAGGTCCCTCTGAGCTCTTCTTGGCATGCAAGAAATGGAAATTCCTCTGTGAAGGCCTGACCTTGCTGTCCCAATGAGTTATATAGAAAAAATTTGTTGACTCCAGTGGAGTTTTATCCAGCTCTTGATAAAATCATGGGTTTCCTTTTTCTGAAAGTGCATCTAAGTACTATTCCTAAATATATCTGCCACTGCATGTGCCAAACCTCACTTGTATTTCTTATGCCTCAAGATGGGCAATGGCATTCATTTTCATCCTGACAGAGTAGAATATACCAGAACATCTTCAACTTTTTCAAGAGATGGGGGAAGGTGGTACTGTGGTACAGCTAGCTTAAGAGGAAGGAAAAAAAATTTCAGTGAAAGGTCAAGTCCTGGAACAGGCTGCCCAGGGAAGCGGTTGAATCACCATCCCTGGGTGCATTCAGAAGCCATGTAGATGAGGTGCTGAGGGACATGGTTTAGCAGCAGACTTGATAGAGCAGGGTTATGGTGGGACTCAGTGAGCTTAAAGGTCTTTTCCAACCTAAATGATTCTATGATTCTAGGAGTCAGATACATCAGCAAAAGAATCAGTTGCAATTTCTAGTTTTCTCCAAATCAAAAAGACTATGAAGCACAGCAATTCCTATTTAAAAAAAAAAAAAAATAGAGAAAATTAATCTACTGTTATCTTACTAATCTTTTCAGCTGCTCGGGGTTGGGTGGAGGACAACGACTGAGTCTTCTTGAATGTTTACAAATAAATATTGATCATGGTTTTCTGAATCTTACAAACTTTTACAGGGCTTCATAACTTTAAGGATACTGAATTAAGGATTAATTTGGACACCCATTAAAATACATGGACCATATCAAGTTTCATGAGTCCACTAAACTGGAATGTTAAGTATATTGAGAAAATCCAGTCCAAAGACATTTCTATTTTGAATCCAGGCTGAGACAGAAACTAGAGAGAATTAGACCATTTAGCTGAATATTCTGGAATTTTAAAGGAGCATTAGTTTTGCTGGGAAAAAAAAAAAAAATATGACTGTTCCAGTCATAAGGGGATCCTATATTACAGGAAGTGTTTTGTGCATCTGTATTCATTCCAAAGTTTCTTCTGTATAATACATCTGTCTTGTTAACGCAAAGTCAACCCTGGGAATGTCTGGAGATGCTGGAAATGAAATCAATTTCTGTTTTGTTCAGAGGAAGAAAATAAGAAGAGAGAAGGCTTTACAAAACCTACTGTTGTGGAAAGGGTCAAGAAAAGTAGAAATACCCTAAATATAGCCCATTAATTGGAGAAAGAATTGAACCAAGAATCTAGCTTGCCCTGAGACAACATTTGTAAGCATGTGTCCTCAGCGAATACTGGTCTTTCCTTTGACATAAACAACAGCGACCATCAGGCTAAATCAATCTTTTTCTCCAGATTTCTTTCCTGGCCTTGATGGGGGTGTTCCCCTACATAGAATCTGTCCAAGGGCATTTTCAGTTTCATGGTCTCGGAGGTCCATGACAAAGCTAGCCCCAGGGTAGATAGTCCGCTCCCACAGTGCCAAACAGTTGGGGTAAGCAGTATTTTTCAAACTGCGTCTCAAAACCCCTTAGGGAGTAGAGAAGAATTCAAACGGCATTGCAAAGGATTAGAAAATAATATAAGCGGAAAAAAATGGCAAGCAGCGGCTCAGCTCCCCACTGAGCTAGGGCAAAGTGTTGGGGAGTGAATAGTGTGGCAGTTACTTGGTTGTTCATGTCTCTCTGAGCCAGAAGTTGGTGACTTCTTCTACCTGCTGGTGATATTCTAGATCTATTTCTAGGTCGGGTACTAATTAGATATTGTGGCAGCCAGAAATTACACCTAGTTCTGATTCTGCTGTGCTAAGAAGAGCGGTGTCTTGACTCTACAGCCTGCAGGAAGATAGATAAACCACTATTTGGACTTTTGGAAATAGTGGGAAATCTTGGTGTGAAGAGAACAAGGTGTGACCAGTGTGGTGAACCAAAGATAGTAACTGGTTTGGTTTTTGTGGTTGTAGAAGAAGACAGAGGCTCAGTCTCCTCCTCTCCCTTGACTTTCACAGCCCCTTTTCCTGTCTCTGTTTGCACAGCCACAGGACTTGCCTGCTCTGCCTTGCGGGCTCCCTATCAGCTAAGGAGAAATGGTGAGCTTTGAGGTAATCACATCCAGCATTTTTAGTCCAAGTTGGGCAATGTCATCTAGAGGGGGTTGGGGGTCCGTTTGGTCAGCAAACCACACAAACTAGGAGCACAAGAAATACATCAGCCAAAACGAAAACAGAAAATCAGGCCTAGAAGAGAATTGATCCTGGATGAATTTATGAGTTTGGGAGTGGAAGTTATGTTTTTTACCCATTTCTAATCATCCATTTTCTTTTCAGAACTCGTAACTTATATGGGCTTTGAGGGAAAGATATAAAGGCAATGCTTGGAAACCAAAACTGAGAAAAGATTTCTGGAAACTCAAACTGGAAACTGCTGGGTATAGGACCACTCTAATCTGAACACTTAGAGAGGTTTATTTTTTGTAGGAAAATAAGCTGTAATTAATAAGTTTTCCCAAATATATTAAACAGCACATTTCCCAAAGGACATATTTATTTTATAAAAATCAACAAACTACAGAGGGAAATAAATCCAGTATCCAGCTTGTAATATTTTAGGTTTTCTGTATCTGACAATTAAGGGCTAACAGTTATTTGAATTATTTTTCTTTTGAGCACTGAGGAAAACATCTATGTATAGAGCAAGCAATGAACACATTCTGGTAGCAGAATGCTCCATATTCTCACTGAAGTTTATACAAATAGTAAGATTTACACAGCTGAGACTTGTACAAGTTAAACAAGGGTTTTGTGTAAAGAATGTTGTTTTCATGACCTGTTTTTCACTTTGAATGGGTGCATGCACTCAGGTATCCATACCAGCACTTAAGCCGCAGATACAGATTTAGTTTTAATTACTTTGGTACAGCTCTAAATAGTACAGATATGGATAAGACGTTGCAAATAGCTGCCAAATCCCAGTGATCTCATCAGGAAGGAAGTTCAGTCTCTGAATCAAGTGTAAGACTATAAACACAGCATCTTCTTGATTTTGATGAAGACAACTAGCATATCAGCATATCATTCTGTGATTCTGTGAAATAAATTTGTTCCTACTCGGCTTGTGTGCGAGCTTATACTGTATACTGACTTTCTCTAAGCCTAATGTCACTTTTTTCAGGGTTTAAGTCAAATCTCTTGAGCCTTTCTGGAATAGCTAGAAATTTTAAAAATAGTTAAAAGGATGGTTCTTTCATTTTTATCTATCAAACAAATCATTAAGGGAAAAACAAAAGCAACGAAACCTCAAATTTCTGGCTAGTGTCAATGGGAAGTACTCAGCATGCCAAACAAGGGGAGGAAAAGTGGAAAAAAAACACAGGAGTTTTAAGTTTGTGTTTAATACTGAAATACCCGAACAAATTTCTACCTAATTCTATTAAATTCGTTGTGTCACTCTGGAAGCAAACACTATCTCCAGCTTCCCTTACACTGCAGTCAGTGGCTAAACACAAGAAGAAGTTCAGACAAAGCAATTTAAAAAGTAAAATTCATTTGTCTTGTAAAATGCAAAGTTCAGTTCTTATAATTCAAGTGACTTTACACAACACTGATGCCTTGTTTTTTTTGCAGGCCAGGAATAGATATAAAACATTCTGTGGGCTAACTCTATTAATCATAACTTCTAAAGGACTGAAAAATGTGCACTGGAATATTCTACTGCTCCTCCCTACATTTATTCTTTTGACAATTGTTTTTCTTGAGAAACCCTTTATAAAGCTCTAATTACTCACAGTTCCATTTATGAACGGAGTCCGAGGCTCCAAAATGGCTAGTGTGTTTTATTGTTTTATCATAATCATTGTACCATTTCACAAGGCATTGTGCACAAAGCCAAAGAGCCCTCTGCCCACAACAGCAGAAGCTAAATGTTCTTGACCCTGAGAAACACATAAAACAGTTGAAGGACTGCTGCAAAAACAGTATCAAAATAGTCAAAAAAAAAAGCTCTGTGTACTGTTTCTTTTCCTCCGGACAAATCAATCCT
The DNA here is from genome assembly GCA_033124195.1 of Coracias cyanogaster. Lineage (NCBI taxonomy): Eukaryota > Metazoa > Chordata > Aves > Coraciiformes > Coraciidae > Coracias > Coracias cyanogaster. The sequence goes on along the minus strand of JAVSBS010027820.1, from coordinate 4,489 downwards.
AGTGACACAGAGCAGTGGTTGGAGACCACCCACCCGCAAGCTGAAAAGTTTCTCCACCAGTTCATCAGTGAAAACACATGCAATAGTCAAGCATAGCAGAGTCCAGTACCATCACACTGCCCTCTGAGCACGAGAATCGTGACTAAGGAAAGCTTTCGCTTCCGCTAACCAGGGCAGGAAAGGTATTCAGCCGCACAGAGCTGCCTGCAAACCCCTCCACAGTGCAGAAAATCATCAGGAACCGTACACTGACATTTCCATAGAGGAAAGCAGTTTTCTCAAGAGCTCAAAAGCTCCTCTTGTCACAAGGCTGTCCCCTCCCTGACTTTTAATAAAATCACCTGCAATATCATCTCTTTTCTTGAAAGTAATTTATTATGGAGCTAAGGCTCTGCCAAGTCCCTTCAGGCTATCTTCAGCCTATTTTTAAAGTGATTTATAAAGGAATGTATATGGGAGAAATGTTCCTAAGATATAAATGTGTAAAGAAAACAAATGGCACCTTTATTGCAGCTCAGCGCCAAGGCAGAATGCTGAGACCTTCGTGCTTATCACACTTCCCAGAGGCCAGGAGGTGTTGGTTTGAACACCCCTGGCAGGCAGAGGAGCCAGATCTCCTCTGCTGTGGAGCAGTGCTTGAATCCTGAATGTACTGCTCTTCCTCCACCATCTTCTTCAAAGGCAGAGTTCAGGAACTCCTTCTTTGGGATATCAGCTTTCAAGTAGAGCAGTCTTGCAGCAGGTGGAGGCTATTTTCTTGACACCGGAGAGGAGCTGAAATCTCAGAGGAGCACTGACTTCCAAACCTCTCTGCATCCTTGCACACATAGGTGCAAGGAGCCTTCTCTGGTCAGATAACTGGCCTCTTTGGACCCCTCCTGAGGTCCCATGCCCTCCACTGGGCACTGTGCAAGTAACCGGGCTTGAGCATAGTACATAAAGTAGGCTTTTTACTCCTCCCATTTCAGTAAGGTCATTTCTGTACACTGAAAAATTATCATTATGCAATTTAGACGCATTAACTTTTGGCTCTTTTCAGTGTCTCTGGAAGGGAATGGTTAGTGTGCTATATATGAAGGGACGATTAACTCAGATTAAAGAGGGAACTTGGCAGGTACAGCACATACACAGGAAGAATTTTTCTTTTGAAGCTAAGAGCAACGGTGAAAATTCTCATTTGGTCAAAGGTGATGATGGCAGATAACATCATGTCAGATAGCGTTAAATGGCAATCGAACATTATCTGACACTTTTGCTACACTTGCATAGCAGCAACTGAAACGATGGAAACACGAGTCATTGCATAAATGGGAACACACCGAAGTTATTTCAGAGTGAGCAGGTGTCCTTAAGGGTAATTAGCACTTCACAGCCCTTTTGTTCCTGTGGACTAATCTGCCCAGAATTATCGACTTATAATGGCATACAGCTGCTGAATTCATCTCCCTACATCTGCCATCCTTATCAACTCAAAATCATTCTCCGTTTTGTGAACCAGCTTGGGAATTAAGAAAAGAAAAATTCAAACAAGAGATTGCATACTTCAGATAGCTCTTAGCATTGTTCCTTTCCTCTTACCATGCTCGCTGACAAGTTAGGCTGAGTTTTCTAATGGTTTCTACTTTTTACATTTCAGAAATAATTAAGAATACATTTCTCGTCCCATTCTCCCCAAATTCCTTTTTAACCTATTTTGAAACACAGCAATCAAAGCATCATGTAGCAGATGTAGCTGAATATTCAGTGTCTTGAACAGAGGAGAAGGAACAAAAAACCCAAACCTTGATTTATGGTCAAAATCTAGTTTCCATCTATACTCCACTCTTTTCCCATTTCAACTTTTATGTAAAAAGAAATAGAGCTCATATTTTAAAACATTTAAAAAGAGACACGCAGGCTGCTGGATTTTCCTCCCCGGATTCAACTCTGATAAGCCTATTATGTATTGTCAAGCTAAGAGTCAAACCTCAATTCCAACGCACCTTTTAAAGCTACGGATAATGAGTTTCCATTTAAGTCTCTAGTTTAAGATCCTTTTAAGACCAACCATCCAATATGAGATAGCATTTAAGCTTTGTTCACTCACTGCTATCTCCTTGTCCCAAGAAAAAAACATAAGCAAGGAATTTATTTGTAAATTAGCTTTTGTCAACATCAATCTATTTTTCAAGAGAAAAAAGTGTGTATAAATTCTGCTACAAGAGGAGATCTGTCAGGAAAACGAGTTCTTCTCTACCCCAGGATGAGCTAGCCATGAGATTAAAATCAGAAATACAGGGCCATGTTTTTCAGTAAGTACTACAGAGGAAGAGCAAGATTTAAAGTGTTACAAAAATGAGTTACCAGAGTTACCCAAAATAAATATGAAAACAAAATTACCAGAAACACCAGAGACAAATGTGCTCATCAGCCTCATGTCAATATTGCTAGTGCTGAAAGTAGAAATATTATTTTGTTTCTGTTTCTTCATTTCAAAATATTTTGTTATGAAATATACTTCTATTTAAATTTAACACACCGGTAAACAAGATAGTGAAGGCTTGGCTCTTTTCTCTGTGCCGTGACCGAAGTTTTGATCAAAGCGAATTTGCCATGAAGCTGTTGGGGAATTCAGAGCAAACTCTCCAGCTGCCACAGAAGCATGTTGTGCCAAGCTAAACATGCCAGGCTGGAGAGATGGAAAGCAGGTTTCAAGTCCGTTAGGTTTCTATCAGGAAAGCTGTATAAAGCAAAGCCCCGTGAGTCTGTGCAGACTAAAGATTTCACCCCACTTGAAGAACTTTCCATTTTCTGATGTTACAGTTCCTTGGGAGAAGATACCCTATTTATAGCTCTAGGTGTTAAACCTGGAGTTCCACAAAGGAAAACAACTGTAATCCATCCCATAAAGGAAAAGGCAAATCATATACTACTTTCAAATAGCTATAAAACAGTGTGTGTTAGCAACTCAGTAAGCCATTAAATAATCTTGTCTGTGGGCTTGAATTCCTTAGGCTCCCATTTAAAAGAAATTAGGAGCTTTTTATATGCAGAAAACTCTAAAGTGCATGCTAAAATAATGCGTCAAAATTTATATAAATTTAGAAACGGTTCATTGACTGAAACAGCTTTGCCAACAATGCCTTTATAAATGTATTGGTTGTTATTAGAAAATACTGGAGCCATTACAAAAGTACACGAATGCATTAATAAATCATAGCAATTACACAGCATTTTACAGCTTTACAGTGCCACACAGAAGTGTAGCAAGCAAATATCTTTCATTATTAGACTTCTGTTGTTTTGCTAGATGCTTTTCCTCCCACTGCTTGTGACAAATCTCACAACTGGCTGTTCCCTCCAACTCATCCACCTTCTTCTCCAGCTGTCCCTCATATTAAGCCACTCTCTCATGTAAGACTCAGTGCCACCTTCTTGCTTATTGCCTCACCCTATGTATTCACACCTGCTCCAATGGAATCTCCCACAACAATTCTCAGGATGATGAAATGATAAAGTTTCCTGGTAATTTTCTGACTTTGTATCAGAAAATACAGATTCATTGGACCAAATAATTTTCAGAGCCCATAAGGAAAATGGGAAAGACTTTTTCAGGTCAGCATAGAATCTGTTGGTCAGATATCATATACTTATAGAAAAAAAGAGACTCACAAAAAAACCTAGAGCCATTTCCTGAAGTTTACAGTATGCTGGTTCAAGTCCCTGTTCTATTAATGCCTAGACTTAAGTTCTTTTGCCTTCAAAATTTCTTTCAGACAAACTGTATGCTCATGACATGCAAAGAGCAGCTTTTTTTAACTTCAAGACCTCTGAAGTATTCCTTTAATATAAAAGAAAAGATGAGAAGGTATCTATTGATAATAAGAATAAAAAAATACATTGTTTAGCCTTTATTTACAATAGATGTTCTCTTGAGCTTACTAATACTACAGGTTCCATTCACTCAAGTAACACTTGTTTCTGTGAGAGGAATTTTCCTAGGAGTCCCTAAGCAAGCAGTAGGTCAGTGAACACAGTGCTCGGATACTTTTCTTTCCAAATTGCTTTTGCAACGTGGTCAGAGAATCATAGCTCCATACCAATAATCATATTCTGGAAAAGATAAGCCTTGCTTTGTCTACGTTCTTAATCTCTTCAGCACAATGACACGTGTTATGAAACTATTTTATGTGAAAAAACATTTGATTTTGGAAAGTGAACAGGAACCAAAGAATCCTTGATACATGAGACTATTGGATTATTCTAAATAGGAGATTGCTCTATGTCAGCAAAGGCAAGACAGTATAAACCTGGAGGAAAGCTCACTGAAGTTCTAAACCAGACTCAAGACAGAATAGGGTCAGTGCATAGACCTCTGACAGAAAGAATTTGGCTACAAAAGTAGGAAGCCTCCTAAGGGATCAGCATAAATAAACCTAATCAAATAAGCAGTTCTCTTCAGTACCTGGAAAAGTTACTAGAAATTGAATTTGCTGCTAGAGCTGAAGCT
>JAVSBS010027819.1:193449-207243 GCA_033124195.1 Coracias cyanogaster | reverse complement strand
TAGAGAGATGCTAGGACAAAGGTTGGACTTGATGACCCTGGAGGTCCTTTCCAACCATAATGATTCTGTGATTTTGTTTGTTTATTTTGGGGTTTTTCCCAATGGAAAATGATGGTTTTCACACATGGACACAAAATTTCTTTCTGTCAACAAACCAGCTGGTTTTGTTTTGTTTTGTTTTTTGTTTTCCTTTTTCCCAAGATGAAGTAAGATATTTAAAATCTGAAATATTTCAATAAGAGGATTTTGATGGTTTTTCAGGGGAGCTTTAGATCACTAATGTCTTGTTCATCTCACCTCATGGCCAGGCCCCAAACAGATACTGTGTCTTTTATTGTGGACCATGAATAGGTAGTACATGAATAGGTGGTATGACCACCATTGTTTGCTGAAAAGTTGGCTCATAGTCTCTCATAGTGATCCATAGCCAAAAACTCTAGCATAAGACTGGTGTAACTAGTTGAATTTCACGTAAGAGGCGTATAGGTTGAGGACAGTGCAGACATGAGACAACTGAGTTAAAAAATCTTAAGATAGCCTACCATTTCCAATATGAAATATGGTAGGCTTTCTCTAAAAGGAAAAAACCCCCTAGTTTCTATTTTTAAAAAAGGGTAGCAAAGCTGAATTCAAGGGTTTTCCTATGGAAATTAATGTATCCATGCCAATTTTCCACCCTTCCTCTATTGCAGGGTGTAATTTCAGTGCAAATGACTTTACATGATTTGTGCAGACAATAGAGGAAGTGACATTGTAGAGGAGGCATCCCTTTCAGGTCTGATGTCTGAGCTGCAGGGAGAAATGATCTTTAGAATGACTTGAAATGTCTTCATTTTCCTCCCATTAGAGCTTTGTTCAAATAGTTAATGGGAAAATGCCACAATTGTGTCAAATCCAATATTTTGAATAAGTTTTCATTCATAAGAAGTACTCAAAGGCTCAAAGGAATATATTAGAGGAAATAAGACAGGTTTGTGTTTGGGTTCTCTTTGTAAATGAGAACTTAGAGATACGTGTTTGAAACCAGCATTGCATAGTTAGTGCCTACCATTGTATGCCTCTCCTATCATATCAGTCATAACAACAATATAATATAGCACAGGGAAATATGGCAGCAAAAGATAATTAACCTGCCATTTAATGTCCCCTTTTGCCTGCAGTGAAAGAACAGAAAAATCCCAAGCAGCAGTCTGTTGAAGGACCTGTGTGATTATAACAAAAGACACCCTCTCAATAAAGGCAGATTATTAGGAGCTTTCAGTACTCAATAACTTTAAGTAATTTGTTTCAATTCTTTACCACATCAGATGTTTTTAAAATGACAATTTATTCCTTAGGCTTTACAAAATCAAAAAGGTCAATAAAGGGCACACAAGAAAACACCTGCCTGAAGTGATTTAGGCTTCCTTTCTTTAAATGTTTAAAGATGGGACTTAGGAAACAGAACAAAAGAAATTTTATTTCTTATTTAGTCATGTTTAAAGAAGTAAGGCTTATTCCTTTGGCAGTTTCTGTAATTTCATTTAATACTACTTTCCTTTGTATATCTTGTTCAAGGCAAGGCATTATTAACTTTGTTTTGCTCATGCAGATAGTATACCAATTAAAATAACATGTACCAAGGACATTGCAGTTAATAAAGCTGAATGGTCAATTCAGATAATGTGAATGAAGGCAGGAAGGATTGTAGAGCCTGGTTCGTTTTATTGCCACTGGCACTGCACAGACCTAGACATAATGGGAGCCTAGGTCATGGTAGGGGATAGAAGGTGCCTTTGTTCTGCAGAAGTATTTACAATGGGAATAGTGATATTATGACAAGAAAATTTTCATTATTTTATATTTCTGTAAAGTACTGGAATTTGTCACTCCCCATGTAAAAATGCTCCAGATTTTATGTCTTGGAATGTGTCTATTCAAAAAAAGATTCAGCAGTTTTAACTGATTGCTTGCTTATGTATTTAGTGCTTTAAAAATATTGCAGGCAGTCAAGTTCCCTAAATCTATCAGGTGTAAAGGAAGCACTCAAATGCTATATTAGATAAGGATGCATCTGTGCTTACATACCTGTGCACATGTAACCTATCTTAAAAGAGGTGATCAGGCCTCTCTTTCTCCCATTAACAATTTCTTATTCACAGGGAAAGATAAGGACCTGGCAACAAGCTGTATTAATCCTTTAAATCGAGCAGTACTTTTGCTGAGTGTTTAATGTCTAGGTCCTCAATTCATCCCTCACAAGATGACCTATGTGAGAAGTTGCTTAGTGTATGTTCAGATTGAGTTTTGCCTAGAATGTTAGAGAAGGCAAAAAACCCACCAGACTAATGTTTTTCTAATTTTTTAATGAAATTGGACAGCTCCCTATAGAATTGGATCCACATATCCAATCCAAATTAATGCATATGCATTACCTCGTGTTGGAAACAGAGACCTTGCTTGGTACAGCTCTTATCCTAGAAGGTTCATGACCATTTCTAAGTGCAGATTAGTTTCTGTATGAGGCACTACCATATTCAGGAATACATAAGGATTTATGAGAATGCGAAATGCTCTGTCAATTAATTATGTGCTTGGTGTTTCTCAGCAGCAAAAACTAAAGATGACAATGAAGAAAACATTTTGTTTAGCAGATTTTAGCTGTAATAATGTAAGTGAATACAGAACATACAAATATTATTCTTCTGTATGTGATATTGAAATAACTGTTGCAGGTCTGTGTAAAAATAGAACAATAATCAGTCTTTAATGTTTGACATTGTCGGGACAATAATATAGATTTCCTATACAAATGATGAAGATAGTAACACTTTAAGCAAACTTGGTTCAAATCATTACTGTTATTCTGTTTGTGTGCATATATAATACACATTGACTGAAATCAAGGTTACTAGTGGGAAACCAAAGTGCACTATTGACTGCTGAAGGCCACTTTGCCAATCAACTCGGCCGTAGTTTTTTGATCCACCAACTTCCCTCCCTTCCAGTGGAAAGGTTTGCTTACTATGCATTGTGGTTTTTTTCTTCTTTAATATTTTATTCACCTTCGTTTTGTTGATAATATTGTATTTCAGTTTATTAAAATTTAGCTCACGCAGTATTCTCATTGAACTGAAGAAGTTTGCAAGTAATAAGATTCACCATCTTGAGCAGAATGTGTGTTTTTTGCAGTTTCAGCTTCTTTATTTCAGATTAACTTTTTCTTATATTTTCATTGGACAAAGTCCAAGTATATATATGCCCATGCATTAGAAAGTTCTTTAAAATGTGTACCTCTGACAGCATGTCTGATCAGGGCCTCTGCCAGTGATGTTGCCAGAGTCTATGTAGTATAACAAACTAGATCCAAACACTGGACAACAAAGCAACCAGAACAACCAAAGAAGTAAAGCAGAAAACCTGTACATAAATCATACAGCGTGTTATGGCTCACAACATTACTTCAAAGAAATCATTAAATTGGTTGATTCTACTTTTCTCTTTGTGTAACTGGAAGACAAAAGCTTTAAAGTATAAACACATTGAAGAATTTCTTCACCCTCTTACTTCTATTCCTCTCTTAGGCCTTTCATCTAGAGACAGGGTTTTTTTTCCTGCTTGCTACCTTCAAGGCACATGAGAATGGCCATAAGGAATCAGAGCAAATAGATTCCCTGAGCTGCAGGTTGTGTCACTCTTTAACACTGGTTGTAATTCTGTTTATACTTCTGGCATTCTACTCAAACCAAATCAACATAACATTGACAATAACTAGAAAGTAGAAATGGAAAAGAGATGAAAAAGTTTAACTATTGCTTCCTTGTTGCTTAGGTATTTTTCTAATAGACAGGCACTAGTTTGAATCAAGCTGTAGAAAATAATGCTGAAATGAGTGAATTCTATTTGTCCATATATTGCCAGGGAGACCCTTTCCCTTAATTGATGAGATGCAAGATAGTCAACCAGCTTTGTAAAGTCAAACACAGATCTATCCTAAAGGTCTTGTGCATCAAGTTGATTGACAGATATCTCTGCTTGCAGTGATCTGAACTCCCTACGTTGTGCTATGGAAAGTATCAGACTAAAACCATCAATAGGAGAAAAGCTGGAGAGTTCTTCCAGATTTAGAGATCACTTTTGTATCCATACAAAGACCTCAATGTAAATAAGGTCAGATATGAAAGAAACAATATTTTTAGAAATATAATATTCTTATAGAATCATAGAATGGTTTGGATTGGAAGAGACCTTAAAGATCATGTAGTTCCAAGCCCACTGCCATGGGCAGGGACACTTCCCACCAGACCAGGTTGCTCAGAGTCCCATCCAACCTAGTCTTGAACACATCCAGTGATGAAGCATCCACAATTTCCCTTGGCAACCTGTTCCAGTGTCTCACCACCTGCAGAGTGAAAAACTTCTTCCTGGTTTCTAATCTAAATCTACCCTCTTCCAGTTTGAAGCCATTATGCATCATTCTATCACTAGGCTTTTTTGTAAAAAGTCCCTCCCCAGCTTTCTTGTAGGCCCGTTCAGATACCTCAGATCGTCCATTAGTATTGTTTTATAGTGCCAAGCCAGATTATAGTGCTGCTGTCAATCCATTATTTTTAAAGCTGATCTTTAAGGTATAGTATTTATTTAATGCAAAGCAACAGAAAATACCAATGTGACCTTCACAATATATTAAACTTGCTAGAATGTCCAGGTGTGGCGTGATCTATGTTTTAAATTAAATACAAAGAGTAGGGGTTTTTTTTCTGTGTGTCTCCTCTTTTTCGTTTTTTTTCCTTTGATAACTGTTTGGATAGTGCAATGATGTACCATGTATACTAATAAAAGTTGTTTTCTATCACTTGGCATTTGGAAGTGTTCAGAATGGGTCTTAGAGGATTTAAATATTTTAAGATAACAGTAAAAAACAAGTCTGCATTATCAGAGGTAGGCTGTTAGAAACTCTAAGGGTATTTTCACCTTGTAATGTTTCCAATAATAGATTAGTGTTTAAGAAGCAAGGAACTTAGAGAGGTATTACATGTTTAATTTGCTGCTGTGGGCATGTAACTAATGAATTAAAGTACACAGGGATGTTTCTGCTTTGAGCGTAATCTTGGTTTCAAGCAAAGTTTCTCCTCTGCAAAGTCATTTTGTTAGCTTAGGCTAGTAGAGACATAGACATATTTCCTCACATACATAATCGTTTCTTAACCGTGAAACTCTGTGAAACTGCATGTCCATATTCACTAAGTTTCCACTCTAAGCCTTCATTAAGGAAAGACTATAAGTTGCAAAAGTGGGCACAAGCATATGTTTTTCAAAAAGACATGTACAAATAATTAAAAGTATGAAATATGTTTGTTTACATTATGATTGCAGCAGGACATATATGTTTAGATGGTTTGAATGTGTTTAACTTTGGGTGACTGGTTGCTGAATCATCTAAGGTTGCTTCTCTTCGTTATTGCCAGATTGGAATGGTTTTAAACAGAGAAAAAGAAAAGAGTAATAGGCCAACCCTTTCAGAAGATGTTGCAAAGTCATCAGTTATGCTAAATTTCTTGAATCTCTCAGGAATAACAAACATTTTCTCAAATGCCATACGTTAACATGAAGAATGGGAAACAGGACTTTGAATCATAATTGCCTGAATTCAGTTGTTTTATTTTCAAAAATATTGTGAGATACTTTGTGCTTGGGTCAGTAAGGATCTTTACACTCCCTAAAATATTAAAGGTTGGTAGAGTTGGGATTGTTTTAAATTATTATTCTTATTTTATTTATTTATTGCTCTTTCTGCTTTACTGCTGGATTGCTCATTTTGTGCTGTTTATTCACACATTCTGCTTTGGTTTTTCTCACCTCTGAAGTGTTTGTCGGATTTGTTATCCATGTATGAACAGATTCTGTTTACCTGAATTTTACAGCTTAAGTGGAGAGCTGAAAATTTATAATTGGTGAAGGGAAAAAAAAGGAAGCAAAAAAATCACAATCAGTAGCCATGTTACATCAAAGTTCACATACAGAACAAATACAACATTACATTTTATTACATTCCACATTTCATGCAAATTTTAGAGAAAATTGTGAGAACAGAGTCTTACCTTCAGTTGCTGCCATTAATGAGACTGCTTGCTTCTGAGCCGTGCAAACCCCAGTGAAACCGAAGTTAAACAGAAATAACTACAGATGAAAACAAGCAATATATTTAGGAAGATAAAATTATCCGATTTTCAGTATTTTCTATAGTGAAAGTACATGCCACTTCAGAACTGCCACAATTATTCAGCTTAATATCAAATGAGACATGATCTTTGTTTCGCTAAAATACCTATGTTTTATTTTGAATTTGTTCATGTTGCTACTGAAAACATTCTGTCTAAAAGTTAAAAAAAACCCAACAAACCGTGATGGTGAACTGTTTTCCAAGGGAAACATTTAGGTCCAGAGATGGAACTTAAAAGAGGTGTCTGACTCTTTTTTGTGCTTTGTTTTGTTTTAAAATAGAAAATAGCGTGACACAAGGAAATCACTATCTATGTCTAATTCAGTATCTGTATCTATATCTAAGCATGTGATGATAAATTTTCACAATCTTGAAGTACCATAGATTAGCCACTGAGATGCCACAGAAAATTTACCACAAGCTTCTACAGAGTGAGGCTATTATTGCATGTCCTTTGCCCCTCAGCACTACTACAAATAACAGAAACACATCAATAACACATCTCTTTTTTTTTTCCTTAATTGACAAGATTCTTTTAGAATAGATTATTCAAGAACAACTCAAAACTGTTAAAATCAATATTTTATTTTAATATCCACTTAAAGTACAATCCTTTTTCAGCAAGTGATTTACAAGAATGTTCCTTAGAAGTGGATGCAGAAGGGGAAGTAATTTCCACTTGCACAATCAGCTATGGCTTGTATTTTCAGCTTCTACAGTGTATGTCCAGTTTCACAATTCAAGTAGAGAAATTAGAAATAAGAAGTGCAGTCTTTGAGACAAAGTTTTTAAAAAGATGAGAGACGGATCTTTTAAAATTGCTCAAAATACTTATTCTAAATAGACCTCCAAGCTCAGTGTTGGTCATGCCAGTTCAAGTATCTTGTCAAATTCTAACTTTGCCACCTGGATACATACAACCAAGCTCAAATCCAGTCTGTTATTCTTCCTCCACTTCTGCAGTAACTGGAGTTAATGAGGAATTATGAAAATTATTACTAAAAATTGCAGAGGTCACTCTTACAGTGGGCTTTCATCAGTGTCTTTTTGTTTGTTTGTTTGTTTTTCAGTCCAGAAAGGGCCTTCTTCAACAAGCTTTCATAAATAAAAAGGAATTTTCAATGTTATTATGTCTTCTTAAATAAAAGGAATTTTTTTTTAACTGTCAGAGATTGTAGAGAAAAATGCTGTTCATAACCTCTCTTGAATGAAATTACATAGAAATAATTTGTTTTGTGTTTGCTAAAATTTATCACAAGTTGGTTGGCCAGAAGCTCTACCAATTCCAGATGATGTAAGTGGTGATGGAAGGAGTGAACAGGAAAGTATCTTTTGCCTTCCATGTAAAAGTACAATCCAGTTCAGTAGCTGCAACTAGATTTATGAGACAATACTGTGTTAACCATATCCCATCTGCACACAATTCCTATTGACTGTATTAATAGGCACTATTCCCATATTACTCTTTCTTATAGCTGTGGTACCAGGCAGCTAAAATGAGAGCTGCAAAATTTTGTCACGCTTACAATATATCTTTTTACCCCTTCTCTGCAGGCAGCATTTATCTGTCTTTCTCTTTAAGAGAGAAAGGATAACAACAAAATGTCTTGGGAGCTGGGAAAATGACAACAGTTGTGACAACATTTCAGTATATGATGTGACAATTTTCAAATATCAAGAACTGCATAAATTTTTATCCAAAGTAAGACAGAGACCTAAATTAAGTTTAAAACTATATTTGGGCAGTTGCTAGCATTTTATATTTTTGTTCAGAGATTCTACCCTGCTGTTAATAACAAAATAATTTAATAACTAATTCTGACTTCGGGATCTTTATGTATCAACACAGGAAACAGCTTATTGTAGGCTTGATTCAGAAGTCAGTCTGCATTTTATGGATCTGTGGGTCTTAATCACGGACTCATTTTTAAAGAGTGAGTCTGTGATTTTACAAACAGCCTTGTAGAAATATCCAATTCATAAATGGATTTTCTGGCTCCATTGAAATTATTGAATCTTCCATTCATTTCAGTAGTAACAGCAGTTTTTAGCAATTGTATTTTTCAGCTGAATTAAAATAGTATTATATCACTACTGACATGGCTCAGTTACAATGGTCATTGTACTGACCTTTCAACTCATTCCTGATTTACCACAATAAAGTTTTATTCACTTTTAATAATTACTGTTTTCTCATTTATAATGATCAAATTACACCTAACATTTCAATTTTGCAAGGTAATTTGCAACCACTGCACCTACAATGTACTGTCTCCAGGAAATTTGATTAAAACAAACAATTGACTTTTGATTAATCCTTTCAGTATTTTAAAGGACCACAGCAGGAGAGGCAGACAGAAAAATTTTGAGGCAGTGCAACTACCAGCTGACCTCAAAGCTTTGAATCATGAACAGATTTTCTGAATTTCAAATCACATTATAGTTGTGCTGTGAAAAACCTGTCAGTTTGCTTACCAGCTGGTACATATTGTGTCCGTGCAGTACATTGCTGTCTTCTGAGATACCAGCATGCCCTGTGACTCTGTACTTTCTGTGTGCAAGAAGGCAGAAATTTTGCAAGTTATCAAAAATGCAGCACAGTAGCTACGGTTTTTACTTTCTGCAGCTACAAAAAGGCTTATAAAGATTATCCCAGAACAGTAATTGTTCTTTCTAACAATGCTAGTTCGGGCATACCGAATAGTATTCCTATACCATGGTATAATTCTTAAATGTTCTGTTATGCCATTGTAACAAGTCAGAGACAACCACATAACAAGTATAGACCTGTAAAATATATGGATGTCTTTAATACGACCTCTAGACATAGTAAAATTTACTCAAAGCAGGTGGCAATAAGGTACATTAAAAGTGAAATTGAAATACCCAGTATAATTGTGAGAAAACTGGTGTGGTATTAAAGAAACATAGTCATGAGGTAATACTGATTCCTAGATCATATTGCTAATCAAGAACATTTTGGCATGAATCATTTTTAGATTATTGAAAGTTCTTATTCTTGCAGGGTGATGGGTACCAGTACAGATGTGTATTTTTCAGATTTACTATGGAGTGTTTTGGATCTAGAACAGCAATAAGACATGATTAAATTGGACTATGTGCTAAACACAAACGAAATTAAATACAAGTTTAAATTAAACTGAACAAGAGTGAAACAGCAGATGTGTCTCTTACTTTGTAGTTACTGGCTTCCAGAACCTTGTATATTCTTGTGAATCTTAATGCCTTCTCCTTCTGCACTAAGCAAAACAACATGCATACTACTGTCACAATGTACTGGAAGAGAAAGCACACACATCAGGCATTCTAGAAGGCAAACACACCAACATCTTTTTCTTTTTCTTCTTAATTGGCTATTCTTCCTAGTGGTAGTCATCTTCCAATCTGCTGCCTAAACACAGGGTGGACTCTTAATCCTAGCCCACAATAATTTCTATGGGAAAATAGCATGCACCTAGAAAAAAAAGCTTGGAAAGCAAAGATCCTTCTTTCACTGAAGACTTTGGTAACCTCTGCCTGCTCTCAAAACTGAGTGTAACATTTTACCTCAGCTGCTTCGTGCACCCTGGTGAAGGTGAGGAAAATTTACAGTTCCACATCAGGCTGGGAGCTTCTCAGCCACTTAATCTCTCAGGTGGTGGGGAGTCTTTTTAATCATGTTGGTAAGCAAATCAGATAAATTTGAAGAAATGCTTCTAAGGGCTTGAAAGACTCTGTTGGGTATATTAAAGAGGGCAGTATCTCCTGTCCCAGCCTAGCACACCTGAAAGGGTTATAATCACTCTAATATTCGGCTGGACTATCTGGAAGCTTTTCCATGATCTTTCCTAGTTATGGAATTCATATTTACATCTAAAGAAAATTGTCCTACATATTTAATTTATATTTGCTTGGATTTGCTTTTCTTTAATAGACAAAGTCCGAACAAAGTCAGTTCTTTCCTACAATGTGTATAGTTCAATCTTTTAAATGAGCATAGGGAAAAATGCCAGCCTTGCTGCAGCCCCTGAGGGCTAATAAGATCCATCTTCACTGGATCAAAAGCCTAAGGACACCACCATCATTTACTTACCATTCCTTTTAGAGGGATGTAGGCATGTGAAGTCAAATAGCCCCTCGTTAAATGCTTTAATATGATAGAAATGAAAGCTTAGTCCTATGAACCACTTCTGAAATATTTTGGCAACCTCACTGACTAGAATAGTACTGAGAAAGTGGTTTTGTCTTTGTTTCTCAATGGTACTGCATTTTTACCTGCCCTTGCCGTGATCTGTAGGAGATAACAGCTCCTCCTGATGAAGTGGTTAATAAATATTGGCTTTGAGGGAAAAAAAAAAGCTGAAATTCCTTTCATGGAACAAATATCCAAATCTCGAAAAATGATAACAACCCGGTCATTCTGTAGGTCCCAGGCAATTTTTGCACTCTTATAATCCCTAGCTTTGGAGCCTTTTGCTTGGCTTCCGTTCTAAGATGGTGAATGATAAAACCCAAACATGATGGACAGCAGACTATATTTTATCATTAATCCTGACATAAGCATTTAAGAGGCATCTTAATCTCAAACTGTTACAAACACTGAGATATTCTTTAAAGAGCACTACAGTGGTACCAACTAACGTTGAAATGAATAAAGTTCTGAATTATTTTTCATTTAAAAAATCTCTATTGCTTACACATTTCTGCATAATTTCAACATTTCAAATAGAGAAATGTGCATGGAATAAAACAAGGAACAAACCTTATTTACATTACCAAATTTATCCAAGGAACTTTATGGCATAGGTGCCTGTGTTTTAAATGCTGCCATATTTACTTGCAGATCTTTTTATACTTTGTGTGACTTTATCAGATGATGATTACTATGTACTCATCCCCCTTTGTTCCAGATAGGAGGAAAAGATTCTTTATAATTCTGAACTTATGTGTTGACAATGTTTAGTGAGTTATAAATGTTAAAATATATCAGAGGAGTTCAGGAATTTACTCAGAAACCCTTCCAATTTCTTCCTGAAGGGATGGGTGAGCACTAGCTGTTGGGATTAATGAAGATCTAGAGATGGCCATTCAGCTGTTGTCTGAAAAGGCCTTTCAATTTAACTTTGTTTACTAGTATCTATAAAATATCATGGAAAAGGTTACTGACAATTCCAAATAGATTTGGCTCAACTGGTGAACAAGCTTCATCCAAACTTCATTTATTACCTTCACTTCGTTTTAAGTTGAACACTATGATGTCCTTCTGCTCTAATGACTCAAGCAGGCAGAAACTTCTAGTCTTTTTCCTCCTTTTAAAAAGAAAACCTACCTGAGATGCATGTGGTGATTTTTTAGGGTTTATTTTTTAAGAGATTCTCTGCTTCCTTCATGCTGACTGAACACATTTGAAAATGCTTATGAATACTGTGCTTGATGTAGATTCTTTGAAAGTAAATGTGCACTTGGGGGGATATAGGCTTTGAAAAGCTCTTTGGAGTTGGTTTGAAGTGGAATAGAAAAGTTTGGAAATAACATGAGAAATATGTTTCACAGGCAGTATTTCACCTGTTTCTGTCAGAGATATGCAGCATTAGTATAAATAGTTATAATTTCTCCCAATCAGCAGAGATCCGCAGATTCATACCACATAAACTGGCCAGTAATTTCAACGCAAGACACACTCAGTGGGGCACAAAAAAAGAAAGGTACTCTAAATCATATCCCTTTTGTTTTATGAGAGCCTTGTTACTCCAGGACTCATTCCAAATCTATAACACATACAGAGATCATGAAGACGTGCAGAGTGCCCTAGTGCAAAGGACTCTGGCCAGCAAAAATCAAAGCTTAATCAGGTCAGAAAGCATAATAGTGAGTATGGATTTCTGACTTAATATTTGGGCACCCCCTTGAGGAAGTCTGTGTTCTGGTCAGTGCACCAGAAATAACCAGTGGATATATATAGATAACACTATCTACACTTAAATTAACATTGTAATGAAGAGCAGATCCTGTGGTTCACCCTCCACACCCAATCCTCTAACAACTAAACTGGAGAGTTAATTTTATTGGGTTTAGTTTTGGTTTGGTTTGGTTTTGGTGGCCAATGACTTGTAGGTTATGCAAATTGAAACAGCTTGAAATGAGACACTGAACACGTATTCATCTATTCCTTCTACTAAAATGCTAAGTTGTGAGGTTAGGAGCAAAGAAGGGAACTGCATCTGTTCACAGCTGGGAGCTTTGACTAATAATACACCTATGTGAAAATGAACAGACACTACTTGCAATGCTAAAAAGAAAAAGATTTTGTTCTGCAGTTACAAAGAATTTTAAAGAATTTAAAAAATTAAGGTTAAAATACTTACTGTCAAAAAGAACTTTAGTCCAATTTCAGGTTTTTTGGCAGTATGATTTGTTACATTGTTTTCCATAACTTTTTGTATCAATGAATGATAAATAAAGCAAGAATCCAGTATGTACAAGAAGAGGCCACAGAGATAGTAAATATTGATGGTCCTGGTACTGTTTAATTAGGAAGCTTTTTTGGTGGCTTTAAGAAATTTATTCAGAGCTTGATGTGAAGTAGAGAATACCAAGCCTGAAGAAGCATCTATCCTCTTCATCCTCTATGATACTGCAAATTCTTGATAACTGAACATCACATTCCTTCCCTACTGAGACTAAGTAGGATGTTCCCTGTACCCAGTGGTACTCTTTACTAAAGTAAAATTTTGTGCCACTACCTGATTTGGGATTTCACCAAAGAAGACAGAAAAGAGTTAAAAGCTGATGTCAGCCTAAAGACCCTTGTGGAAACCCTGTTAGTTGTTCAAGGTGAAATGGAATAGCTGTCTTTATAAGAAAAATTCCACTCAGCATCCCCCAATACTACTCTGTTCTCTGTATCTGCCCTGAGGCCATGGGTATTGTCACAGAGCACTTAACACTCACTATTCCGTATGCTAGCAGTAATCACTGTGTCTGTGTGTGAACAAACAGAAGAGATATGGTGAAACCAAACTCTACAGACCATGAAAACCTGAATGTTTACTGTCAGGTATACTTGTGCAAACTCATGCGCGCATATATATTTATGTATAGATGTATAGGTATACAGATATATTTATGTGTGTGTTTGCATGCATACATATATACAAATACACACAAACACAGTAAACCAAACCAGTTTGTGGACTGCAGAAAAAATAATTGCACAATTTCTCACTCTGCAGAAGGTGCAAAGTATCTCACATACAGTATGAACAAAGACTTTCCACAGCTAGTGTACTAATAATCCAGACCCTTATCTCACAGAAACTCATTTGTGTATCCATGTTGTGTACCATGTAAAGAACATGTTTTGGGCTATTACTTTATACAGTCATTTGAGTGCTGTGAAATATCTTGTAATTATGACTGAAATATAATATAGCTGTCTTCTCATGTAAGTGGCGACATGCACTTGCACGTTGTGCGTTCTGTAGGTATACAAGTGAGAAGGTTACGGAGATGGCTCCAAGCTTTGGCAGGACTGCTTGGCAGCATGGTGGGTACAGGGATTTGAGAGTCAAGTTCAAAATCAAGTGGATACT
>JAVSBS010027819.1:156947-189500 GCA_033124195.1 Coracias cyanogaster | reverse complement strand
GCTGGTAAAAAGGGGGGGGGGGATGGAGTCAGCTGCCCTCTCTCTTGCTCGGGGTGTCGCAGGAGAATGGTTGCTGCTTTCGTTGCCGTGGCTGGCCTTCTCTCCCCTCCCCATCCTTCGCCTGGAGCTGTTTTCTTCTGCTGCGAGGTGAACCTCTGCAGCCATTTGACTGGGACCTTATTAACATCTACCTCACTTAAGGGAGGACCTGTTTTTCCATCTGCCCAGGACCACGTTTTTGTTGCTCCAGCCCCCTTCCCCCGGCCCCCGCCTTTCTTTCGGCACTGCTCCGGGTTTTTGCCTCCCATCCCCTGCCTGCCGCGTCCTGCCGTCCCAGCTTGCTGCTCCCGAGGGTCCTGCTGGGGCACCGGAATCGACTCCCCCGGGTGAAGCCGAGTCTCTCTTCCTTCCCTTCCCGCCGCCATTACCACGTGCTGCCCGGAGCTCACACCACAGCGCCCCCTGCAGCCGCGGGGGAACCATCACACCTGCCCTGCCCGCCGAGACCCACCAGCGCCCCCTGCCGGCTGAGACCATCACTACACCGAAGGGAAGGTGCCCACAGGCCAGAGGCTGCGACCAGTTTTCTGGCTCTGTTTTGCTGCTAATTGTTGTATTAATTGTTGTTCGTTTGTTTTAATATATACACACCAGTAAAGAACTGTTATTCCTATTTCCTATATCTTTGCCTCAGAGCCCCTTGATTTCAAAATTACAATAATTCGGAGGGAAAGTGTTTACATTTCTCATTCCAAGGGAGGTTCCTGCCTTCCCTAGCAGACACCT
Source organism: Coracias cyanogaster (assembly GCA_033124195.1). Classification (NCBI taxonomy): domain Eukaryota; kingdom Metazoa; phylum Chordata; class Aves; order Coraciiformes; family Coraciidae; genus Coracias; species Coracias cyanogaster. Next base: position 188,714 of record JAVSBS010027819.1, on the reverse strand, counting down.
GTCTTTCAAAGCAGGACAATAACATAATTTCCCTGAATGCTTAGAGAATGTCAATGACAGTTTGAAGAGAAGTAGTATCTGTGGAAGTAGGATGTTAAAAGAATACTTAGAATTATCACTTATATTGAATTTTAATGCATTTCTCTGAGGTTTAAACATCTGTAATCGAAGGGTTTTGACAGTATAATCTACTTATTTATTTTTCACTTTACCTGATAGTTAAGAAGAATCATACACAACTACATCATGCCAGTTGCCTGTTGATTTTGGAAGAGAGTAATCTAAATATAAGGAAGGATTTTGCATGAGATACATTAAATGAATACTCTTGTGCAATCACAAAACAGTGAAATTGTTCCTCTGTTTTTTAGTAGTGCTTTTTGATAGAAGGCTGAAACCAGTCCTTCAGAGCAACTAGAGGAAACACAGGATCTACACGTGGTGCAAAGCCGTGAAAGATCTGAAAAACAACAGTGTTGTTTAATTACATATTTTAGGTCATAACTTCTAGTGGAAGGCTGCGTGCTGCTTTGTAACCAGCTGATTACTGTTTTATTTGAGTGGACTACACTGCACTGAAATAAGAGTTACATGAAGTATGAAAAAATATGCTCAGAAACAGAAAGATGAAAAACAGGGAAAAAGTAACATGGCACCACCTGTGTAGCACCCAGAAGTAGAGGTAATTCATCTACTGAATATAGATGGTCAAAACAAGGTATGTTGGTTTCAGATTTTTTTGCCTTTAAAAAAAATAATTCATGGAAACAAAATTTTCCACAAACATTTAGTGTTTTCTCTGAAAATATTCCTAGGCAGAAATACTCTGCAGAATTTATTTTCAGTGGGAAATGTGCCACTTCTTCTGATTTGGTTTTCTAGGTAGTATAAGAAGGGGGAAACTGAAAATATAGGGAAAAATATGCACCTCTATGTATAAAACAAGCAGGAAGGGAAAGTTTGAATGTTATTCAGCACAAAATTATCTTTATCATACTCTTGAAGTCCAGTCCATGTCATCCCAAACTCCTTCTAAAAAGGGAAAGAAATGGTTTTCCTTCTCCTTTTTCCTTTAAACATTATTGTTGTAATCCTACTTACATCAGATAATGAGCCTTTTGTTGTTGTTGTTGTTGCCTTTGTGTCCAGGCATTTTGTCAAAGCAGCTAGAGGAGACAAAGTGCTTACTTACCATCCTATGAATAAAACTCTAAATCTCCTTTAAGGGTGAGATATGTATATACTTATCGCCTGGAGTGTTATCAGAACTCAGAGTAGAAACAAGGATATAGGCAGTCATACATATTTACTTGCATTTTTATTATCCCCTTGTTTGCATGGTGCTCACTCTGCTGACATGTATGTTGCCCTGATGTCTTTGGGTCATTAAAATGACAAGCCTGAAAAGTCTCTGAGCTTCTGTCTTTATCTGACACATGCATTTCTCTAAGGTAGATCATCCACTTTCCTTGCAGCAAGAACCATGAGGCCAAGACATTCTAAACAATGAAAGCAAAAAAATGAACTTTGGCACATAAAGTGGTTTTGAGTCTCATGGCATTTAAAACAAGAGGCTGGCATGGTATAGAATGGACCTGTAATGCAGAGAGGTGAGTGAGAGATTTGGGATTCTTTTTGGTTGGTGTTTTATTTATTTGTTTTTTCTTCTCCTTAAAGATATAAGATTGTAGCACAGAACATGATCTGATTATAAGAAATGGAATTCTTTCAGCTATTTGTCATTCATAAGACTTGCATATGGAAAGCACACTAAAATCCTTACCCTACAATCCTATAGCTCTCTTTTCTTTTAAGTTGCCATTGCACAAGTGGTTTTTTTTGGTCGTACATGGATTTCCACTGTCAGGACAGTTACCCACTTATTTATCTTTGGGGCCTTAGTTTCCTGACCATGTGCAGCGTACATAATTTTCATCCAGACTCTTCAGGAAGAGCCTGATAGTTCTCTGGACAAGTCAAACATGGACTGGAGAGCACAAGACACCTGACTGACAGCAGGCACCAAGCTGTTTCTTGGGGGCTGCTCCAGCATGTACTCTTATATGCCTTGAGCCCTCCTAAATGAATCTATACAGATATGCTCTTGAGCTGCCTGCATTCTTGAGCTCAGGGAAAGACTATTTTTGCACACCATTGGGTACTTCTGCTGGGATACCGAGCAGTTGTGACTTGTTTGAAACTGTTTAAATTTTAAAATATTAAAACGAATGTTTTACAATTGAAATTTTAGAGTTTTAGAATTAAAAATTGCTGAAAAACATCTTTTCAAGAAAATTTCTGGTGGAAAGACAAGCAACGAGACTTATGGTCATCTACAGCTTTGCCATCTTTATAGCCCAACACATGGACTCCTTGGACCTGTGAACCCTCTTATGGGTAGACTTCCTACAGACTTATTTTATCACTGTTCTTCTCCTAAAAGAATCTAACAAGAAACACTATGATGTCTGCTTCTCATAAAGTAGACATAAAAGATAAATAAAAGTTCAGGGAACTATAATGTACTGTATACATCTATCTGCTGAAATGAAAGCTGGTGTTTTCTTACATATATCAGTACAGAAATATACATGAATTTCAGTACTCCAAGCCTTTAAAACAAAATTGAGTTACAATTAAGCATCTGAACTACTATGAATCTAATGGCATATATCAAAACACTACTAGGACAGATAAGACTGTCATCTTACATTTTCATGCAACAGAATATTTTTTTCAAGTATTATAGTCTGAGGGATTATGTAAATAGTTTTTTACGTATATATAAATTTATTATTTATTTTGATACTGTATGTATTTATAAATGTACAATACACCGGTAAAAACATTGAGGTCATGTGGCTGAGACCACCACATCCATGAAGGAGCTTTGTTATCCTACTTCGTATTTACTTAATGCATCCCACACTAATTTCATTAAGAAAAGGTAATAAAATAGAGAAGCACCTCATGTCTTCACTAGATATGGACTACTCGTTAGGGAAATACAAAAACTCAGAATGTATATATTATAAAAAAAGAAGTAAAATATTGTTGATAAGGCTCCTACTCAGATTACACAGAAGTTCACTTCATTCAGGTCGGAAATTAGTCACCAATACCAGATTAATCTCACCACCTCTTCCTCCTCATCCTTGTTGTAAAGGTTGTTTCTACATTTTGCTTTGACAGGCATTGGATGAATCACAGAATATACAATACGTAGCACGACAACAGTAGGAATGGGCTTTCCTTGGTAGGAAGACATATTCTTAAAAAAGAGATGGTCAACACAAAATATTAGGAAACAGATACAAATAGTAGCACAGAAGGACATGTTATCTTTTTATTAGCTGTCTTGTGTACCGGTGTAGTCTACAGCTACACCAAGCTCATTGTGAGTCACTACCCTGCTGTGGCACAAGTTCAAAGTGGTTATCTGTGCATGGCACTAAAGGATTTAAATGGTTGTCTTGAGTACAGCAAATACAGCAGGGTGGGGAGGTGAAGGAAATGAGGGCTTAGATGCAGACAGGTTGCTATTGTGAATGACTTTCAAGGAAAGGATGAGAAACTTGAATTGAAGACTGAAGGAGAGTAGAGATAAGCAAAGGAATCTGCAAAAGAGAGTAATGAAAAAGGGAATTGAAATTGGAAATAAAAATGTGTTTTGTTCAGAATAACAGGAGGGAAAGATGAATTTAGCAGCAGTGCTCCCAAGAAAGTGGAGATGCGGTGAGACGGGGAGGCTGCTGTGTTTGAGATGGACAGTGTTACACTTCCAACAGTGAAGAGAAAAATAAATATTAAGAAAGATGCTAAGCTGTTACCAGCCACTGACTCAGGACAGCTGTAGTGACAGGGCCAGAGACAAAAATCTATTACAAAGGTTCACAGTCAGAGAAATTAATTCAACGGAAGAGGTACAAGAGACAACAAATACAGCATGGAAATGGCTCTTCAGTGGCATCTTATCTTTAGCTTCATAAACATGAAGCAGCTGAGGCAAAGATCAGCCCATCTCATAACAGTCTTCCAACATCATAACACTGCCAGTAATGTTTATCATCAGTTCTGCTTCCAGGAAGGAATCTGATCAATAAAACATATTTTTTAAGTGGCTGCTTAACACAGTATGAACAATACCATTTAGCACATACATATCAGCTTATGTTCATGCTGCTGCACACACATTGACTAATTAATCAATAAAACCAAAAGAAGGAAAACCTTGCTTTCTCCTTAACAGCTGTCGTCTGCATTAATAAGGTTTTTTAAACAACAATTCAATTTAATAAACTGAAGATCTGTCCACTAATGTAGCTTGACTTGTACTCTTGCTTCTTACATATTTTATATGTGTCTCTGTGTGTCTGTAATTGTACTCTTTGCACAATATTCTGAATGTTAATTCAACAGTAATGTCACTTAGAAAGTTATCACCCTTGTCTCAGAGCATTCAGGAACATGTACAGTTATGTCTCAGTGACTAAATGTCACAGACACAATGAAAACAGTGAGGCAAAGAAATCATTAATAAGAACAACCTGATTGAAGGAGAACACAATTTTCTGTAAGGGAAGAGCTTTTAGCAATGAAGTAACTTTTAAAAAATTAAAAGAACTCTTCCTACGTGCAGTAAAAGGTCAATAGTGTGAAAAAGAAGAAGAGGAAGAGAAAAGGTCCCTAACAGGAGGGAGCAAGTGTCGTTGCTCCAGAGAAACAGCAAGGCTGTCAACCTAAACTGCCATAGTCTCCCAAGAATCTGCAGGTGACAGTGTCACTAACTTTCCCTGACAGTTTTAAGCATGGGCAAGGCCTGTGCAGTAAAACTCTTCGGAGACCAGCTAGATGATGAAAATAATCATTAAATAGAATATATAGGTTCTTTAATTTAAGGTTTGATCCCTCAGGCCTCCTTCCCTGGAGTAAATCTTTGTGATCATCTTACTGACTCTCTGTCAGCAGCACTTACCTCACTGCCAAGAACTGATCTTCTGAGTATTTCGATAGAAGACAATGATTGTTCGTGTACTATGATGCTAACCCATGCAGATAAAGAAGGAGGAGAGGCCACTAAGCAATTATATAATTCTTTTTTTTCTTCATTATTATTTTTCCTGTTGAACAAATCTTACAGAATGATATGTCTAACTTTTACCTCATATGAATTCCCTGGAGTTTTGCATGGAACAGAAAAGAAGATAAAACTTCAATCTCAATGAATTGATCAAACCCTGGTTTCAGTTGCTAATGGAAATCGTGAAATGCTGTGAATATGCGCACAAATACAGATGTTTCTCCTCTTGCTATAGAAATATCTGTTTTGGTGCGTCACGGTATGGTGATTGTGTGTTCAACCATTTTAAATTGTTCCCTGAAGTGAGATCACAGAAAATTTTAGTCCAATCTGACTGAGATAGTAGCTCATGATTCTGTGGGAAAAATTAATACCCCTACATCTCTAATTCTTTGGTGTAGTCTGGCTGCTTTTGGGCAGACCAAGCACTCCAGGAGACCTCATCCTATATATTTTGAAGGAGCACTGCTAAGGAAAACAAGACAGGCATTTTAAGTGCTGAAACAAGAAAATAAATACTGGTGAATATGAGCTTCAGGTATGAAAAGCTCAGACGAAGTACATAAGGGCAGTAAGATTAATGAGTGGCTGGGAGGTGGACTTTGAATGGAAAAGAGTAATTTTGGGGAATAATTTTTCAATATGAAATTGTCTTCCATCAATATGTAAATAAATTGTTCCTATTTAAAATCAAAATTGCAGGCTTCTGAGGATCACCTATTACTAATATTACACTACAGCATAGCAAATACATAAAAAATGCCTGTGGAAGCTAAGATTGAGAAATTAAGTGATACAGGGGGTTTCACCACTCCTTATTTTTGATGCTGTTATTCAGTGTATTGCCATTGCTCCTGCAAGAATCACAGGCCAGCACGCTGCTGTGTTAACTGCCATACAGTTTTACTGTAGAAAACATGAAATGTTAGCAAGTTGTAATGATTACAGAAGGTGCTCCATTTCTGTGTTCCCATATACATCTCCCCCTCTGGACCATATATGAACGTATTAAAATGACAAAATACATTAAACATTTATAATATCTTGTCAGGTAAAGTATCACAGAATCATAGAATAGTTTGAGTTGGAAAGAAGTATTACATTTTATTAAAGGTTCAAGTTTTTAACCAACATTACCTGTTCATTACCAGTGAAAGTAATTATTGCTTCACATGCTCTTAAACGTAATCATTATCCTTTAATTCTATGTAGTGCAGTAAGTTCCCAAAACTAGTGGTTTTAGCATAGTCTTAGTACCCTCACATGCAAAAAGCCAATAGAAATTTGGGACAAAAATCTGAGTAGAAAATAAACATAATCTTTACAGTCCCCTACAATTCAAAACAGCTTTAAAAATATCTCATGGGTGTCAAGACAGTTTAAGATCTTTACAAAGTAACAGTTCTGTAAAGCCATTTGTTTTGAATTAATCTCCTGACAATGGAGGATGGGAAGTGAGAAAGAAGGAATGGTGAGGGAGTTGGTAATTCTATCGGCCAGCAAATTAGTTATGAAAAGTCAGGTTATGGGAAGGACTGAAGATCCATTTAATGTATAATTAAATATCCCTTTTAACAAATAAAGCAGATATAATGCCAACAAAAGGAAGCAGGAATTGTTTAGTACAAAATATGCTGAATGAAATTGAGATTCCTTTGATGTGAAGGAATGAAACAGATTTCTGAAATCGCATTATCTCAGTCTGAAAAGAAAAGGCCTCCTCCCCAGCACACTGAAATGTAAGAAATTTCAAGAGAGGATAACAACAAAGACTAGAATGAAACCAAAGTCTATCTATGGATATAACTGTGAAGGATTATAATATAAAAGGACAGTCCAGAGCTGCAGACTGTAATACATCTGAGCAGAATTGAAGCTTCTGGTTTTTGCTTTCCTGGTGATTAAAGCTCTTGAAAGTAATACAAATAAAAAGGAAAGAATAAAAAAATAAAAGGATGACACAGCCAGAGATGTTGTTGCAAACGGGGTAAGGGATGATAGGGAACTGCAGGTTACTAAATATTTGCTTTATTTGGACTGGAATTATACTTCTAGCCAGTATGAAATTGTATACATACACATGTACATAAATATATATGTATGTATGTATTTGTAAAAGTTAAATGCAGACTTTTGCAACAGCATACAATGAGAAATATACTTTTTGCCAGGATACCAAGCTACTAGATATTCCTTGAAAGGATTCTAGGATGACTGTTTTCTTCTGACTCTACAGTGATTATGGAATGAACTTTAGGGTGTGCTGTGAGGTGTATGTGCTTTGCCAGACATTTGAAAAGAATAAGGGTTGTTATTCTGCTGCTTTTACTTCAGCCTAGTGTGCTGTAGTCTGTGATCTAAAACTGGCTTCATGAATCACTGTTCCCAGAGTCCAACAGAAAGTCCTCAGACTGAACCCTGTCTCCTGTGTCTCACAGAAGATGTCTTCTGGAAAAATATTCTCCAATAGATCCAAGACTTCATATTTTTTGTTTTATTTTTTAATATATACATGAAATTGAGTATAGTGACTTCATAAACATGCTGAAAAAGGCAAAATAACTAACCACTGTAAAAATGTGTACGGCAGGGTGGCAGATATTTATTACTCAAAAACCTAAAGCCAGAATAGAATGCTGACGAAGAGCAATATTTTGCTCAACAAGTATTAAAATTAAGATGATTGGTCAACAATTTTTCAAAGCCCAGCTGTATAATTATAACAGCCCCTTCCACTCTTGAAATTGTTAGCTTGATACCTTTTTCAGACAGAGCAAATTAACATTTCCAGGGCAAGGAAGGAGTAACAAGAAACTTTCTAAAGGTGAACAATTCTAAGAGGTCCTTCTTTAATAATTTCTAAACTTTTGTAATGCTTTAACTTCTATGCTATTTGTATGCTTTAATAGAGAATCTTTGTCCAAGTATCGTTGCTTCCCAGTTTCAGAACTTCCCAGAAAATATCTCACAAGTTCAAAAAATGTGCTGTGTGCATTGTGGTCCATCTTTACTGCTTAAAGCTGAAGTAAGCCACTTTCCTTTGATATCTTCAGAATGTAATAGAAACACAGGATCATTTAGCCTAAATGAAAGTAAAACTCTTTTAAAGCCTCTGAGTAATATGACTGCATCACCTGGCTGAAAAGATGTTCCAATGTTTCTAAGCTCTTTCTAACAGGATTTTTTTACTAAATATACACACGTAATAGTCAAATTTGCTGTAAATGTTCACTTCATTACACAAAATATAATTAATTTCTTTTGATTCACATCTTAAAGTTTGTTTTGCTGTTCCTAGATGTTTTTTTAATCATCCTGCTTTGAGTCATATAGTAATTTCAAATAATTTCTGAAACATATTTAGACAGGCAGGGCACATTCTTCTCATATAAATTAACCAAACTGCATAAAAGAGGCAAGTTCCCATCCCTGCTTGTGCTTCATTTTCCCCTTTCAGATATCAGAGAATTAGCTCAGCTTTGTTAGGGCACAGCATTGCTAGTAGACATGAGCTCACTTTTTTTATTCCAGGCTTTCCTGGAACCACATGCTATTATTTAGCACAGTACTAAATTTAATATATCACAACACTGTCTTTGGAATATGGGTAGAAGGGAATCTTCTTTACCCAAAATATATTGTCTAGACACACCCTTTAGACATAGGACTCATTGAGACTTTGTAAAGGTGATTATTTTTGGCAGCTCCTAAGTTTTTCTCCCAGACATTCCCGAGCCCAAGACATCCTTTATGTGTTCTTAGTTACTGGAAAAAGTATTATGAATTTTAATTCAAATAAGATCCTTTTTTCACAGGATTTGGAATCTAATTATCCATATTGTGGTAATGAAGAGGGAACTTATTAATGAGGCATGAGTGCAGAGGGTGGAATGAGCAGGAGTTCAAGACAATATAATATACAATACAATATAGTATACTTATTTTAAAATAAATTTTAAAAACACCACAACTGTTTCTGTTTTGAAACTTCTAGAATATACTTTAAATGAAGTCTCATCTTTCTATACATATATTACAGAAGTCATTAAGGATGCGAGATGGAGATGAGGTTCCAAGACATTTACAGTTTTCCATTAGGAGAGGTTAAACAGTAGCTTCTAAATTTTTTTTCCCTTCTCTTTAGTTTTTAAGTGAAAGAACTATGATCTTACATTTATTCAATTAGATATGGATGATGGTAAACTTATAATACCTAAGTTCATTTAAAAAAAAAAGAAGTGTATGAATAAAGTATACCAGATGAAAAGAAAAACCAGAAAGCTAGTAATGAGTTTGCAGGTTTTGGTCATCACAGATTCATGGAGAGACAAGACTCTTTAGGACCTGTGACAGTAGCAGGACTGTAATAACCACAGAATAAAATACAGTGGTGGTTATTTGACGTTAATAGGATTCTACTTTTGTGAAACATGCTGGGAGATTTAGAACAGGCTACAAACAGAGACAGAATGACACAAATTGGATTTAGCTACTACTTTCATATGAATTTATGGGAACAATAAAGCAGGTGGAGTCACACTTGACAGTTTTAGGGGATTGAAACAAGGGAGTTCCAAGGCAAAAGCTATATAAAACATACACTTAGAAGCACAAAGTTCACAAAACAACAATAGAAGAATGTGCACTTCCAAAAGGAAATTGCAACATTGTATTGCATTTTTCTTAAAGGCAGTTACAGATTTTTTTTTTTAAATCACAGGTCAGTATTATTAACATTTTAGATAAAGAAGTTGACCACTAAACTCTGTCACTGTTTTGAATGTTTCTTTTCCAACTGCTTTATTTATCATTCACTGCTATTATTTGATATTTTGTAGCATAATTACATCATGTTATTGGTATAATTTTACTCTGTTACTATAATAATCATGGTGAAATTTGGGAAATTTGTCAGGCAGACTACATTTTTTAACATTTAAAAGTAAATAATGAGTTACTAGAGTTGTGGAAAAGATTATTATTGAATTCAACATTTTCTGGAATAAATACTGAATATTAAAAATAAAGCAGAATAGGTTAGAAATTACAAAAGTCCATGTACAAAGCAGCCTTTTCTGTAGACTTATGTCTTCCTCCTTTTATTTTTTGCGTTCTTTGGAATTTCCAGCTATTACTAAGTGAACTGAAAAGTAGCATAACAGCCTCCATATAAAATACAAAATCCATATTTTTACTAACGTTTTTAAAAAGTCTTTCTGACCAGTATCTGGCAAAGATGATGCAAGAGATCTTATTTAGAAGTAGAGAATGGTAGAGGAGAAAAAAGATACAGAAAAGCAGTTGCTTAGAATATTGAGAGATGAGACTAAATGACATTGATTAATGTGTATGGGAATTATGTAAGCACAAGGATCTTACACTTTATGTACATGAACAAATAAAAGCAAATATCTAGTGGAACATTCTAAAGTTACAGTACTAATGTTTAACTCAGTATAGTTTATAGGTTTCTTTCCTTAACTGGGATTAGGGAAAATAAATATATGTGTCTGTGCATGTGAGAAGAGGTATAAAAAAAGATCTCATTTGTTCTTGAGTAGGTGGCTATGACCATTTTATAATTATGAAATCCATTCACACCAGACAGGTCAAAGCATTTCTGTAACTGTCTTTCTCCTGTCTCATATTCAGATTGTTTATGGGAATGATTTGATAAATTTTCAAGCCCTGACAGTAATATCAAATGGCCAATCAAAAGTTCATTATATATCTAAAATTATGTCCTTTGAGTATTTTAAGGTGGATAAGGTCTACTTCTTCCAAATTGTCTCATTACAGCCGTCACAAAACCTTCCCTAAGCCTCATGCATTCAAACACTTGTATTAATGATAAGAAGCATGAAATCTGGTCGATTTGGACATTTTTTTACTTGATTGAAGATTATTCGTTAAATAATGCATTCCTGGCTCTATTTGTTTCTTGCTTTTAAGCTGCACATTGAATTTAGTAGAGGTTTGTAGTTAGTTATTTTTTAACAAGTTTCTCAGTAGAAAGAATTTTCCAGGCTCTTACATATGTACCAGAGATACATATCTGCGTGATTAGCTTAAGAAATGCATGATTGACCCGAGATATTTGCATGGGTAGGTGGGAACCCATGAGGCAAATTAAATGGCTCCATTTGCCAAAGCCATTTTAAAAACACCTGTCACGAAGAGGAATACACTGCATGCAAGGTTTCGAAGGTAGTCAAGTGCTGTCATGTGGAAGGCAAAGAACAGGGGCGTTAAGCAGTGCAGGCTATAGATCTGTAGATTAGATGACAACTAGCCCTTAAAACTCACAGCTGTTGGCAATGCCTGAGATAAAGGAAACCCTGGAGGGTGTACAAGAACCATGCATGCTGTGTTTGAAAGTTTTGCAATTTATTGTTTCTAATTTCATGAGTACAGGACTTTCTTTGCTTTTACCGTCTTTCTTGACAGTCAGATGTGATACATTGGCTTTATACAGGCACATATTCAGCAAAGTAGCATAGCCATTGCAATGCTGAGCACTGCAACATTTCTGATTTAGCAGCTCAGCTCCTGGAATAGGATAAAGAATGCTGGTCTATGTTTCCAAAGTCCTAGCACATTGAATAGGTAAACAGGTATTAGACTGGGATTCATAAAAGGCAGAAAATATGCATCAAAAAAAAGCATGCTTGAAGCTCCTCTTAATGAAGTTTTGTCTCACAGCTGTTGAAAAGCTGAACATAGAAGGTGGCATTTTTTTGAAGGGCAGGCAAACAATCGCAAAATACCCCTTTTCCCCCCAAGAAAAATTCTCAGTTTCTTTTTCTTACTTTCCATGCTCCGAAAATCACATAGGAAATTAATTTTTGAGCATTTCTGCTGTTACCTATCCTTTGTATCTGGAAATCAGAATAATATTCAGTATAAAGATAAAATCTACATCACATAATTATGAAGTAGGTGTGCTTGCCAATGCAGTGATTCTTTGGAGCAGAAAATATTTAAAAGACTAAATGAAAAGGAATTTTATAAACCCTTGACTAAATCTATGATTTTCTTTAACAATAAAGCAAGACTGAATTTGCTTTTTAGCATATATTTAAGTCCTCCCTGTGGAAACTGACTTCCGTGGCTAAAGTCCGAAATTTTTTTCTCTGTGCTAAACTGGCCCAATGTGGATCTGTCACTATGAACTTGTATGCATAAACACAGCTATCTACATGCATGTGCAAACTTGCATCTCATTTTCGATGCACTTTCATTCCTAGTAAATCCTGTTGCTTGACAGGTGAATGGGTCCAGCTCTTCAGAGTGATGAGATATTCTTCCTCCTTTTTAAGTGAAGGATTGTCAAGCAGGCCTCAAAATGTTGTCTCCTTATGAGGAACAACTCTGGAAGTCAGAACAACCAGGTGCTCAACATGAGACCTCATTGTCAGATAGACTTAAGTGCACATAAAAGAAAGAATACCAAATATGAGTACATGCATGACGTCTATATTCAATGCTCCTATAAGGGGAATTTTGTACCTTTCTTAGGTTTAAAAATCAAAGCTGACTGAAATAATTGTGATATACAGGAAATTTGCCCAACAAGAGAAAAGGGCTTCCAGTCAGCCAATAGATCAAGCAGATAAAGAGTGGTGTGGAGAATTTCTGAGCACAAAAGTATCCTTTTCCCACAGCTCTATTCATAATTCAAGAAAGATGTTAATAAACTGAAGAGGACTCAGAGAAGAGAGGTGATTAAAGGATTTTACAAAGTGCCTCTATTCTAAAAGAATGAAGGACCTCAGGCTGTTTATCTTGCCAAAGGGAAGGTTAAAAGGCATGATTCCTGTGGAGGAGAAGAAATTTTATAATAGAGTGCTCTTCAATCTAAGAGGCAGAGATGAAGTAAGACCCAGAATGAAGTTTGACAAATGAATACAGGAATGGTAATGCAGTTTTTAGTGAACATAGTTAACCACATGAACAACTTAGGAAGAATTTTGGTGGGGTCCATGTCAGTAGCAATTGAAACAAGATATTTCTCTCAAGAACGTACTTTACTTTAAGTACGAAGTATTGGGGAGAAATGTGTGACCTGACATGCAAAAATTCAAACTGGAATTGCTGTGGTCTCTACTGGATTTTTAATGTATGACTATAGAATATGTAACACCTTGCTTGTTTTGTGATTGCTTTTAGTGACACAAGGTTTTCATTGTAGCTTATCTTTGTTAATTTTACTATATTGTGGATTCCATAGATTTAGGAATCTGAAAACTATATATAGATTGGTTCCTGATACATGAGCTACAGATAAAAAAAATAAAATACAGGTAGCTGAATTTGAAACATGAAAGAACAGCTTTACCCTTGTACAGTCATGAAATAAACTGGCGGAACTTTTTTCGTGAATGATATTTTGAAGTGTAAATTCACAAGAAGTCATAAATGCTAAAATTAACATGTAGATTCTTTCAGTAATAGAATAAAACCACCCTGTGAACTAAGCTTGTCTCAAGTGAATTGATTCACTGGAGGTGATTGTGCCCCCATACTTGGCACTCGTGAGACCACACCTTGAGTACTGTGTCCAGTTTTGGTCACCACAGTACAAGAAGGATATTGAGGTGCTGGAGCAGGTACAGAGAAGGGCAACGAAGCTGGTGAGGGTTCTGGAAAGCATGCCTTATGAAGAGCGACGGAGGGAACTGGAGCTCTTTAGTCTGGAGAAGAGGAGACTGAGAGGAGACCTTCTTGCTCTCTACAACTACCTAAAAGGAGGTTGTAGCGAGGCTGGTGTTGGTCTTTTCTCCCAAATTACTAATGATAGAGTGAGAGGAAATGGCCTCAAGTTGCATCAGGGGAGGTTTAGATTAGATATTAGGAATAAATTCTTTTCTGAGAGAGTGATTGGGCACTGGAACAGGCTGCCCAGGGAGGTGGTGGAGTCACCATCCCTGGAGGTGTTTAAAAGACGGGTAGGTGTAACACTTGAGGCTATGGTCTAATGGCTAGAGAGATGTTAGGATGAAGGTTGTATTTGATGATCCTGGAGGTCCTTTCCAACCATAATGATTCTATTCTATGATTCTATGTTTATTGATCAGTTGTGCTCAAGCCTTTAGTGAACTTAGAAAATAATTTTTTAAGTTTGTTGGAAAATATCTTTTCTATTCAGTGACCATCTCATAAGAATAAACGAACCTAGGGAGCCCTTCTAGACTTCATGCCTTATAAGGCAGACCATGTCCAGGCTACGGTTCTTAACATTGTTATGAGTAATTTCACCAAAATGTAATGCTACAGTGTGTACCTACAGCATAACTGAAGCTGAGATGAGAATGAAATATGTGGAAGTAAATCCTGTAGCTCTTCATTCTTTCTTTCCAAACTCAAGAGCACAACCTCATGACTTCTGTGCTTTCCTAAGGAATATGTAACCAGAAGAATTTGTCTGTGTCTTTTTTTTTTTTTCAATGTAACTTTGAATATGCAACTTAGGAGCATAATATAAATTTGCAAGTTAATTTTAAAATTAAATTTCAGTAAGATTTCAGAAGGTATGACTCATGAATTTTCAGTAATCTATTTCCCATCTTGTTCATGCTAACATGTTTACATTGTCACCTAAACTTTCAACTGCAATATATCAATTTTGCCTTCTAGCCTTCATTTAAAGAATAAACACATAATGTGTGCATGTGTGTGTGTATGCATGTGCACCTGCACATGTGTGTGTACACACACAAATATACAGTAAGATGGAGGCATTTTGGCATTTGAGCTGTTCTCTGTAATACATACCATGTGGTAGATGCACTGTATCTTAATATTTGCAGGAATGTGGTACAGCTAAGAGTCTGTAAAGTCAGTTCTATTACAGGCTTGGTGTCAGAGTGACTTGCTTTCTCCATGCTTCTTTCCATTCTGCCAGGCTCAGTTAATGGCCCCTGAGGAAATTCTTCCCTGCTGAAAGCCAAAAGTAGTGTTTTAATCTGTCACTAATAAGACATATTTAAAATGTCTTGAAGGAAGGAAGAGAAGTTGCCAATAGGTCATGTCCCTTTTCCAGATGCTGTTGAATCTTACACATTCTGTCATCCAGTCCTTCCCAGTAAGCCATTACTACTGGATTATAGCCAGACACTGTATATACTGTACCTGATACATTGTAATCACTGTATGCGATGGTAACTCCCAGTAGCCTTTTGTCATTTTGTCTGACATTTAAGATATATTCATAATGAGAGCTTAAGTTGGGATCTTTTTGTCTTTATTCCTATCTAATATAATGTAGTGCAATGTATCTAATGTAATGCGTAAAATCAGAATTCTTCAGAACTGCTATAAAAATAATGAGAGTATTAATTACTTGTGAAAGTAAATAGTGGTTTGGTTTTTTTTTTATTAGATGCTTCAGCTTCTGGAATGAAGAATGAATGCTGCTTGATAGAATTTATCCTTGTCCCAAATTGTCAACAAGGTGAATGCAGAAGGGCTTGATCTTTTCTGTACTAGGACAACACAAACAAACCTCCAACCTGGAAGATGAAGTTGCCAGAAGATCTCACTTCAGTTGGGGAATTTTCAACTCAAATCAACACAGTAGTTTCTCAGCTGCTCTGTTTTCAATATTGAGACAGCAAGAATGACCATAGTAAATAGAAGTGGTAATGTCTATGTACTTCTGGCATCCTAAAATGTTTTGATTGTCTTTTCGCAGGGCTGCTTGTTGGATTTTTTTTTCCCCAAAGTTCATTGAGACTGATTGGAATGTGACAGTTTTTATGTCTTTGTTCACTTGTGCTTTGCTTCATAGCCTTAGAAGGGCTTACAATCCCAGGTTACTTCCAGATCATACTTGAGCCAGTTGCTGAAGATATGATTGGATCTTTGATATGTTTAGCTCCTAGTGTTCTTGGAAGATCCTTTTTCCATAATACAATCAGCAGATTATCTCCTCACCTAGCCTATATAATTTTCTGTACATATGCTTATAATACTCACTTTTGTTACATAAGTTGATGTGCAAATAAAAAGCTCCATGTCAACAAGAAATTCAAGAGAATCCCAAAGCTCTGCAGAAAAAGTGAAGAGAGATGAAGTCAAGTTATTTTTTAATTTGTAGCTAACATTTACTTAAATAGTTTTCACTGTTTGACAAGCTCCACTCAACAGGAGCCAATGTCTTCATGTTGGCAGTAGCATGTGTAACTGCACTAATCAGATCTTTCCTTGCACTGCAGTTCCTTTTTTGCTTAGCTTTGCTGGGTTTTCCATCAATACAGCTGTTTGCTATGGTTACAGACTACCTGCTGTATGTTAGGCCTCAAAAAGCTGTAAAAGAAAATATTTTACTCCAAATAGGTAAATATTAGCTTTTCCTTACTGAACTATTACATACATTTATTTAATCCATAGTTCATGACTACGTTTCACACACAAAAAAAATGGTGGTACTACTGCATGGGTGGCCATTATTAAAACAAATAATGACTTCTAAACAAAAAGCAAGATTTTGGCAACATGAGATATTTTTGTTTCTCTTTGTTCTCTATGATGCCTTGAGAATTGTGTGCAGCCAGATAAGCATGGAAAAATATATTTTTTAATATTCCTTCGTTTTTTTGTTATTGTTTCCTTGTGTTTTTAAGGTAAGAATGCAGTTGATTGGAATGATGTAGCTGATATCAATGTGTGTAGTATGGATATTGTTGTGGCAGGGGCTGGCAGCAAGAGTGAAAGTAAGTGTCCAGACTTCCCACTCTTTGCAAAATCAAGACTATAGTAGTCCATTGAATATCATTGCCAAATGTATTTATTGCTTTAAACAAACATAATTGTTGCTTCTGTCTCCTTTCATTCTTCCATGTAAAATTTTCAGCAAGAGAATTCAGTTCATTTCCAGTAGAAAAAGCTGATTAAAATGAATTATTACTTCACTCCTGTCACCTTTCTCCAATCACTCATTACCAAGACAACACATGAAACCTGTGGTCTTGTCCAGCGAAGTAACCTACAGAATGCAAACTATGAATATAGTTTTTAAAGCATTTAAGATCTCTCTTATCAGGTCAAGACCCAGCTCCAGGAGAGAAAAATAGTGTCAAAAATATTCACATTCATCCTCAAGTACACTGCATTAGTTCATTTACAAACGGTCATGATTGATGTGCAGTTAAAATTACTTTCAAATTATATTTAATTTTAGTTAATACATTGGTAGTCACAGAACTGCTCTGGCTTGAAAACTTTATCACTGATTTTCTAGAGTGGTCAACTGAGGCAAAAATTTTGAAGACTTAACTCAGATCCTGGTATAAGAAGGAATTGTTAGAAATACTTGAATTATTTAAATCAGACTTCATACCAATGTTTTGACATTGGTGGCATTGGTGGGATTATGTTCTTTTGTCATGCAACAGGTATAAATAATTCTGTCACATTTAAGGGAAATTGGTAATTAACTTGAAGAATTTCACTTCAATTTTTAAGCTTGATTTTGGATGGATGTGAAATTATTTCTATGCAAGAATAGTGCAACCTAAGGTGAAAATATAGAGTAAAGCAAATGGAGGTCAGATCTTCAGATCAGGTAAATCATCCTGGTACTCTTAAATTCATGTAGCGTCTTTCAGCTGTTGGGCACTGATTTATATCTCTAGCCCTATGTTTCCCAAAGCAGATGTGATTAAACTCTTTCAGCTTTACTAGATTTCACATATTTGTACATTATATCCATATGTTCAGAAAAGACTTAAATATAAGTCTTAAGAATGGAAGTATTGAATACTTCTAAGTCTATCAGTTTTCCTAATTAATTTAGCTCTTAGTGTAAAGATAGTATATATTTTGCAGCCTAGCCTGTTGAGAGGAGACAGTATATATTAATCTCAGATTTTTTTCATGTTTGCAATTATATGTTTATTAATATTGAAGTCTCAAATTATTTAATTTTGCATAAATGTTCACTTGTTAATAGCTTAGTAGAACCAGGCATAAGAAGTAAACAAACTATGAATTAAGAGTCTTATCTACAGCCATAAATCCTTGAAATATAGTAACAGATAAATATGGTGAACTCGAGAAGAGCTGAGAAAGACATAAGATTCTTAAGAACCCTTTCATACATAAACAGCTGTAAATGCATTGGTGCTTTATTGACAACTTGCATGTCCAACCATTCTCTGGCTCTTACTGAACCCTGAAAATACTTGTAGTTATTATAGTTCACATCAATATACAACTGTACCATTATTACAATATTATGACAGAATTATTAAGCATAATGCAATCACTGTAAGTTTATAGTATTATGTATAATAAACTGTTGTACAAATCAACTGTACTTTAAAAGTCAAACCATCAAAATTTTTATTGCTCAAGTCAGTTTCAAGACATGCTATAAAATTGAAAACTAAAATGGTAAAATGAAAATGCACTGACTCTTTGACTGAAAGGTTTGGCTTCATAACGCAGGATATGGGCTACTGAAATCCCAAGAAGCAATGGGGTCACCGTGATCTATGGAGTGCAACCACTGACCAGCCTTCAGCAGGGATGAAACACTCAGTTTCACTTCATTTGCAGACTACCACAAGTGTGCAGAACATTAGTTATTCTGATTTCAGTTCTATTTCTGACAGGTTCTATGACAAAGTCTTGGCTCCATGTCTTTGCAAACAGTCCACATCTATCATGATGTCAGTTTGGGGATTCACTTTGAGACAATGATTTTTTTGGGTGGCTATCCTGATGTCAGTTTGATCTCTGACTAGGGTATTTAAACATCAGTAACAGCAGTGTAATGGCACATGTGCATCTCAAGATGGTGATGATCTGTTTGTTTTAACAGAAACAAAAATAAGTCAACAGATAACATTTAAGATGGGTATTCAACAACAGGGGTGTGGCTATCTTTTCTTTTCTAAGCAAAGATAAGAAGACTTATATGGGTTTTTAAAAGCCTGTACTACTACAGACAAAAGTCTTACCTAATTGAAACCAGTTAAAAGTTTGGTTTTCACAAGGCATCAGACTTGGAGTTCGTAGAGTAAATATTAGAGTGCCATGATATGGAAAGTATTAGTGCAAAAATGAATTTCAGATGCATATCTTGTAAATGAGTCCAGTGATTCTGAAGGGTTCAGACTGAGTCTTGTCAATGCAATTTAAATTTACTATGAGAAGAGGTTAGACTACTCTTTTCAAGGTAAAAGTACCCTTCAGTACTAACACAAACACACATGAACACTTGACAGGGAAGACTCTTCTCCTTTCCATGTGAAAATATCAAAAAATGAAAAAAAGTTTTCATTCATTTTAAAATTGAATCTGAGATTCTATTGTTTATAGGTGCTTGTCCTTTCATTTAACTTAGTGTGATCAAGCAAATGAGCTAGTTTTCTAAAATCCACTAAGTTGCAAAACATTTTTTAATTACAAAGACTCTAGCTAAAGAGTGAGTGAAAATAAAATATTTATAGCTACATGGGTTTTGCTTAAGTCAGTAAGGAATTCTCACCCTTCTTGTAAGAGAGTAAACAAAGACCAAGCAATATTTTTTTCTTTTTACAAGTGTATCTTCAGGGGTCAACAAAAATAAAAGGAAGAAGGATGTAAGGACACTCCCAGAACATCAACTACTATGAATCAGGGATATATAACTAACTTTCTGTATTCAGTATAGTACTGCAGGCCATGTTTATTTATGGTGTGTGACTTTTAGAGTTAAATTAGATTTTGTCTTATTAAATTATGATAGCTTTTATTAGATAAGTAGGACGTACATATTTCATAGAAACTCTATGTAGTTTCAAATAAAACCACAGTTTTGAGAATCCTGGGAATTTCATAGGAAGCATATTGTCATCTTTAAAGAAAATCTGTAGTTTTACTTTAAGTGCAAAATTCAGAAGATTGTTCATCTTTATACTCTCAATATATCCCCTTTAACAGTACTGCACAGTTATCACCATATAGCAATACTTTCATCCATGGATGTAATGGTCTTTGTGAATCATTTCTAAAACACCAGCCAGCCTCTGTAGCAAAAGTTCTTTTAAAACACTCTCAAAAGAGTGCAGGCAAAAAACCCCAACAAAATACAGAAGTGGGAGCCAACAGCTAAATAATAGTTTTTAAATGGTATTGGGAGCAAGCCAGTATAACAACTGTTCTTGCACAGAATTCATAATCTGTTTTACCCTGTGCTGAATGTCATAAACTACCTTTCTAACTATGCTCAAATGTGCTGCAAGCTTATTCACGAATATAACGTGTCTAAACAGCAGTAGTATGTCACCTTGTAATTTAAATTCAGAGAATTGCTAAATGGTATTCTCCAAAATTCTGTCACTCTGAAGGATGCACAAAAGTCTGGATGCACACCAATTTTGATAGGTGAGATGCACAACGCACAGGCTTTTTTCTGTCATGTCACAAGGGATGCCAGATATATCAAGCAGTAATAATAAAGGATAGTAAGCCTTTCAATGCTGTGGCAAACTGGCCTGTGGTGTGTTCTGTATGTCATAGTATTTAGAAGCAGTGGGAAGGAAAGTGCTACATCTACTGTTGTAGATATTGTAATCTTCTCCTATAGGTAGACTATATCTATGCCATCTTTCAGAGGTGGTTGAATGTCTATGACATCATAGGATAGGTTGAACAGAAACTCAGGAGTCCCCAGTCCAAAACAAGGCTAGTTTCAAAGTTAGATTAAATTGCTGAGGAATATGTCCCATGAAGTTATGAAAGTCTTCTAGGCTGGAGAAGCCAACCTGTTTCAGTGCTTAACCATCTGCATTATGTTATTTTTTTGTATTCTATCTGGTTGAAATTTCCCTTGCTGCAATTTTTGTTCATTATCTATTTTCTTTTTGCTTCCTTTGTCCTCTCTTGTCCAAAAAAACTTACTCCTTTTTATACAGCCAACTGTTTGGGAACAAAAAGCAGCAATTAATTTCTTTCCATTATTTTTCTCTTCTACAAGTTTATCTATGGCTTCTCTCTATACATTATATTAGCTCAAACCCATGCTCAGAGAATGCCTGAGTAAAAATCCTTCTTCTGTGATAGGGTGGACTCATCTCTCTATCTAGTGTAGACAGGAGGGGTGTACAGTGTCAAATCTAGTTGTTTCTATCTTCCCCTTCAGTCCAGATGATACTGTCATACTATCCCACCATATCTTATGAAAGGGCCCTCTTTTTAGCCACTTTAATGAAAATAAGTTTTGTACCCACAAAGAGCTCAGATTGCCTGTGAAACAGAGATGACAGGTTTAGCCTAGCTACAGTGATCCTAGATGTAGCAGAATGGACTCATTAAACTACGTTAGGGAACAAATTACAGCTGGAGCTCCTTTTAGACTAGGCTCAGTTGAGAGACAGATACAAAAGGCAAGAGTTGGCACCATATTTCCAGTTTTCTTATGAAAAAAGTTTGCAACTACTAGTTCTATTATGTTTATAAAAAGCGTAAGTGGCAATTCAACTTCTTAGCTGCTTGCAGATGTGTAGGATGTGAACACATGCATATATACTGCTCAGGAGATAGTTTTCTCTGTCTTCTTCACAAGATCCTGATGTAAAATAGATGCTTTTACCTACACTTTTGTGTCTAAAGCTTTAAGGAACCTGTATCCGAGGTAATTTCCAAAGACAATGGTTCCTTTGAGCAGAAATTTTATGCCATGTAGGCAAGAATAGCCATTTGCTATGTGAAGTATTCAGAGGTTAAAACTGTTTGAGCAATACCATTTTTGTAACAACTACTGTATTTTTAAAAAACATATCAGTCCAAGCACAAAAAAATTAGACTTTATATTTTGCAAATGATTCATGAAAAAATCTACTTATAATATTGCAATAGTAGACAGAATCTGCATTTGAAAGAGTTTAAAAATGCTTTTAATAGGGAGAAGGAGATAAGGAAGGTGATGAAACTATGCACAATTATTAGTTGAAAAAGTGTCCTATATTTTCTCCTGTATTCATTCCAATGCCAGCCGAGTCTGAATAAAAGTAGCATTACTGGCACTAACATCTGGCAAGTTCTGAGAGTGTTTAAATAATTGCTGCATCAATTATTACTACACTTTTAGGTAAACAGCAAAAGGCCTGAATTTTTTTATCCAATTATATATTTTTCCTTTTCTCAATGGTTACAAGAATAGTTCTTTGAAAATGATTCTTTTTTTTTTTTCACTAGCAATGAACAATAAGGCCATGTCTTCACCAAGACATTACATTGATCTGGTTTATTCTCTCTAATTGCATTGATTTAATGTTATTGAACAGAAAGCTCTTATTTTTACTGTAATGCAGCCTTAAGGTGGATTCTTTTATAATTGGTACATCCGCATGTCTCAATTTTTTTTTTCAAATTCAGTGATTATGTGCCTTCTTACAGTATATTGTGTGCACCCTATCATAAACAATAAACTATCAGCCCAGGGATGCTGCACCTGAGAGTAAAAAATAACCACAAAATCCGGTTGTTCTTTCCAAGTATCCCTTAACTTAGGACCATAGTATGTATGACATAGTATACAAAACAGAAAGGACATTGTACACTATATGGAATGATACAAGGCCACAGCAAAAGTGTTGGGCACATACCTGCACACTTGAAGAAACACGTATTTGGCCAGTCTTGTCCTCCCAGTATGGACAGTAACCACAACACAAATTCCTCAAAAGATTGTGACATTTCCATAAGAAAAACCTGAAACATGAAAATATCTGAACAACTAAGATACTTCTGTTGTAGGGGCTTAGCAGAACAGCCACCTTGGACTTCCAAAGGGCAGACTTTGGCCTGTATAGGGGTCTGGTTGACAGAGTCTCTTGGGAGACAGTTCTGAAGGTCAAAGAAGTCCAGGAAGGCTGGTGTAGTGGGTCTGTCTGAGCTGGTTTTCCACATAGCAGCAGTGTTTTGTGCTGGGAACTAGAAGGGTGTTGACAACACACCCGTATAGTGACTACTGCTGAGCAGTGCTCGCACAGCACCAAGGCTCTTCCCAGCATTCACCCCTTCAGTGGGATGGGGTGGGCAAGATCTTGGGAGGGAACACAACCAGGACAGCTGACCTGAACTGACCAAAGGGATATTCCATACCATATGACGTCAGCTCAGCTATAAAGCTAGGGAAAAGGAGAAGGAGAGGGGGGGCCATTCCATTGTCCCCCAGAGCAACTGCTACGTGTCTCAGAGCCCTGCTTCCCAGGGAGTGGCCAAACATCGCCTACTGAGTAGAGAATAAATCTTTGTTTTCCTTCCGCACACAGATTTGCTTGGCTTTTCTTCTATTATTATTAAACTGCTTTTTGTTTCTCATCTTGTTTTCCTCCCCTTTCCTTTTGCTCTGCTGAGGAGGGAGAGGGGAAAAAAAGAGGGGGTGATAAAGTGGCTTGGTGGGCACCTGGCGCTCAGCCAAGGTTAACCCACCACAGCTGGACATTCTTCAAGAAAGAAATCTTAAAGTCACGGGCTGTCCCTATGTGCCAAAAGACAAGCCAGTGGGGAAGAAGAACAGCCTGGCCAAACAGAGAGCTTTGATGGGAACTCAGGAATAAAAAAAAGATGGTTTATGACCTTTGGAAGAAGGGACAGCCAACTCAGGACTAGAAGAATGTTGTGAGGTTATGCAGGGAGAAAATTAGAAGGGCCAGAGCCCAAATAGAACTCAATCTGGCTGCTGCCATAAAAGATGATGAAGAATGTTTCTATAAATATATTAACAATAAAAGGAGGGCAAAGGAGAATCTTCATCCTTTATTGGATGTGAGGGGGAACATAGTGACCAAGGATGAGGAAAAGACTGAAGTACTGAATGCCGCCTTTGCCTCAGTCTTTAATGGCAAGACCACAGCAATTGTTTTCCATGTAGCCAGCCCCCCTGTGCTGGACAACAGGGACAGGGAGCAGACTGAAGCCCCCAGAATCTAAGGTGAAATGATTAGTGACCTGCTACCCAACTTAGACACACACAGGTCTAAAGGGATGGATGAGATCCACCCAAGGGTACTGATGGAGCTGGCAGAAGTGCCTATCGAGCAATTTTCCATCATTTATCAGCAGCTAAGTGGGGAGGTTCTAGTTCACTGGACGTTAGCAAATGCGACACCCATCTACAAGAAGGGCCAGAAGAAGGATCTTTCCAGGAGCTACAGGCCTGTTAGTCTGACCTTGGTGCCAGGGAAGGTTATGGTGATCAGGCCCATTCCACATGGGTTTACGAAAAACAGGTCCTTGTTGACTAACCTGATCTCCTTCTATGACAAGGTGACTCACTGTAGTGGAGGAGGGGAAGGTTGTGGCTGTTGTCTACCTGGACTTTAATAAAGCCTTTGACACTGTTTCCCATGGCATTCTGCTGGAGAAATGGGTTGAATGAGTGTACATACACTTTTTTGGATAAAAAATTGGCTGGATGGTCAGGCCCAGAGTGTGGTGGTGAATGGAGCTAAGTCCAATTGGCAACTGGTTACAAGTGGTGCTTCACAGGGCTCAGTATAGGGTACAGTTCTGCTTAATATCTTTATCAGTGATCTGGACAAGGGAATTGAGAGCACCCTCAGTAAATTTGCAGGTGACAACTAGTTGTGTGTGAATGCTGACTTGCTTGAGGGTAGAAAGGCTCTGCAAAGGGACCTGGACAGACTGGGTCAATGGGCTGAGGCCACTTGCACCAGGTTCAACAAGGCCAAGTGCCAAGTCCTGAACTTGTATCGCAGCAATGCTGTGCAACACTAAAAGCTTGGGGAAGAGTGGCCAAGAAGCTGACCAGTGAAAAAGGACCTGAAGGTGTTGATTGACAGATGGCTGAATATAAGCCAGCAGTGTGCTCAGGTGGCCAAGAAGGCCAATGGCATCCTGGCCTGTATCAGAAATAGTGTGACCTGCAGGAGCAGGGAAATTATTGTCCCCCTGTACTTGGCGCTGATAAGGCTGCACCTTGAATACTTAGTTCAGTTTTGGGCCCCTCACTAGAAGAAAGACATTTAAATTCTGGAGTACTTCCAGAGAAGGGCAGTGAAGCTGGTGAAGAGTCTGCAGAACTTAGCAGTGTTGGGTTTATGGTTGAACTTGATGACCTTAATGGTCTATTCCAATCTAAACAAATCTATGAATCCAGGCACTGCTGGAGAGCGGTTGATGCTTGGACTTTTGGTACCTCCTTAACTGCTAAGGAGGAATGGGATCCACCTTTCTAGAAGAGGCGAGAGAATTTTTGGCAGCAGGCTGGCCAGCTTAGTCAGATGAGCTTTAAACTCCAGGATTTAGGGGGCAGGGTCCAAAGTGATGAGACTCACACCATTGGAACCAACTGAGGAATAAGCCAGGCCAACCAGAGCAGCAACAAATATTCCTTAGCTGCTTCCCAGGATGTGAATCAGAAGACCAACCACTTCAAGGTCCTTGGATCTGCCTTCTCAGTGGAGGCAGAAGATGGAGATCCATGGAGCAGCAAATACACAAGGGTTATTGATGTGCTAGAAACTACAGAAACACCTGAGAATGGTCATGTAGGAATTAGGGCTGCCTGCCCCAGATGGTGGCAGGATCAATAGCCCCACTGCCTGAAAGGAGGTTGTAGCAAGGTGGGTGTCATTTTACATGCAACAATCAATAGGACGAGAGGAAATGGCTCATGTTGCACCAGGAGAGGTTTCAACTGGATATGAGGGAAAATCTCCCCACCCAAAAGGGTTGTTGAGTATTGGAACTGGCTGCCCAGGGAAGTGGTTGAGTCACCATCCCTGGAGGTATTTAAATATGTGTAGAATCATGGAATCATTTAGGTGGAAAAGACCTTTAAGATCATCAAATGCAACATAACCTAGCCCAGTCCACTACCAAGCCATATCACTAAGCACCACATCTACACATCTTTTATCTTCCAGCATTAGAGGAATAAATTTTCATTAATGCTAGGAGTATGTTCCAGTTGCTTAAAGAGATATACAGTGTCATATGAAGCTTAAGGCTCCACTTGCAACTGTAACTATATTGTTTGGAAAGTTATGATACAGAACCTTACTAGTAGTGTCAATAGGCAGTAGGTGGATATTTCTAGGTAACTGAATCCTACCTTGAGGCACATCAGTGCCCTGGATAATATCTTTGGGTTCTCCTCAAAATCTTGATGAGATAGGATCACTTTTGGTGCACAAAATATAAGAACTATTTAACAAGTGGAGTCCAGAACTGTTGGTTCTATAGACTAGATATTCACCAACTATGGAAGAGTTCTAGGGAAATTGGTTCAAACACTGAACTCTATATTGCAAATAGCTATATATGATGACCAGATTACTCTCACCTCTGCGTGCCTGCTGGAGTGAGAGATTAAATACTTTTGCCTTGCAGACAAGGGCACAAGTAGCGTTGTGAGACCATCAATAATTTTTGAAGGTCCAGATTATTTTCTGTCTCCACGCATTTTAGAGCCTTTCATTGGGCTGATGGCCAAGATAAAGGAGGCATTTATCTTTACCCTAAGGACCTTCAAGAGTGTCAGTGATGTGTACTTTGTAAGCTGTATGGAAGTGGTGATGCCATATGACAAGACACATCATTATGTGCGCCACATAATATCTGCTTCATTTCACTCAAGATGTGTGAAACATAAAGAGAGATCCTTGGAGCATAGGCCTGCTAAGTGGACATGAAGGACTTGGAAGATTAGAGTTGTCTAGAAGGATGCACTGCAAAATACCCTCCATGATCATTGCA
Organism: Coracias cyanogaster; assembly: GCA_033124195.1. Lineage (NCBI taxonomy): Eukaryota > Metazoa > Chordata > Aves > Coraciiformes > Coraciidae > Coracias > Coracias cyanogaster. The sequence continues at coordinate 161,920 of JAVSBS010027819.1, read as the reverse complement.
GTGAAGTGCATTGTGTTTCTCTGAAAGTTAAAGGGGAGAGTAGGTACAGGTAACGAATAGGTTGCAACCAAGAAAATATTAAGTGAGGGGAGCAGATACTTCATTACAACAGTACGTGATGACTTGTCTTTCTGTATGACAAAATTAATATACTGAGGAAATACAAAATATGACAAATATTTCTCCACACAAACAATAGAAAAGGTCAAACTTGAGAGTAAGGTAACTACGTTGGGATAAGCTTTTCAGTATTCACAGATGCCATTCTGTGGCATCTCCCTTCTGTGGAATCAAATATTTTGGGAATATTTCAGATGTGATTTACCTGATAATTGCCATTACCAGTAATTTGTAGGACTTCTGTGTGTTTGTATGCAATAAGCGAGAAATGCTGTAAACTAAAGATACTACCCTCTCTCTTGTTTCAGCTAACATTTTGTACTGTGGTGGAAGACACTAAGTATTTAAAAACATGCTGCATATAGCACAAAATATATTAAAGCAAACTACGTGCTTTCGCTCTAATGTAAAGATTTCTGTAGACACATTCTCAAGTGTATTCATTCTCCTGGTAACCATGAATAAGCTTTGTCTCCACAAAACTCTAGCAATGGTTCTATTATATTATAAGGTTATAAAAATTGTTATAAACTTCAGAAAATTATTCTTTGTTGTGTATGTGGAGGTTTCTGTAGGATATGCAATAGCAAAGGTAAATTTCATGCAGAATTAACACTATTCTACCACAAAAATATTCTCAGTTTACTAAGGTAGTCATCAATGGCATTGCTCTAGAGCAAACCGCTGTCTGTTTGCTCATGTGCTATGTATAGCTATAAGGTGATTAAACACCCTTCTGTACAGGCACTATATCTGCCTGCTTGCTTTAAAGGCTTGAGTGTATCCCAATCTTCCTTGAATCATTGAGATACTACATATCAAGAGTAACATCAGATTACCAGAAAAGTTTGTCTTTTCCATCCATTTAGGCTACTCCTCTTTTGTCTGCAGAAGGGAGAGGACTTGAGAATTAGTATGAACATACCCAGTGCTATTCAGCAGAGACAGGCCAGGCTTACTGTCCTGGTTCAGTCTGCCTATTTTAGAAGGTGTGTATAACATGGAGGCCCCAAGATACACGTTCATGTGCAGTACATAAGGATTTACCGCACGTATTTCACATGATTGCTCTATGACTAGCATTTCTGATGACCTTATGAACACTATTTGTGAAATGTGCATACTAGGACACTGATTGTGAAGGAGTACTTGATGGCACATGAAAATATTTGCTGTAGTGTAGATATGAAGACGCCCCACTCTCAGCGCAAGAGCAGATACTTTACCTTTCTAGCAAAGGTTTTCAAACAAGCTGTAGAATTTCTTTCCTTTCCCTGTAGGTAATAATAAGTGACAGAAAGCTTCATGCAGCATTAGTGTCTTTAAGTGGTAGATAAGCAAATGAGCATTAGCTAGCTAAATAAACACACTAAACAGCTCTATTTTGCTTCAACAAACTATATTGAACAACATTGCCCTTTAGGGGTTATATAAAGTAGAACTAAGTTACCAAAAATGTAAATTTATTCCTCAACATATTGCTGTTCAAACTGGGACTATTCAGATCTCTCTAAGGCCCTTCCAGATAATTTTGTCAGTTTATTACCACAATACTTCAGAGCCAAGTAATAATGTTATTTTCTTAAAATGAAATCAGACTGAAGCAATATTTTTCTATTTGACAATTCTAGAGGTCCCAAAGTCCTCTTATTTTGTCACCTTAATTCACCTGATATCAGTCTCTTTAAATTAATATGTGGTGTCAGAATACAGGGAAATATAAACTAAAGTTAATTCATTGGTAGTGTTATTTCTAATAGGTTTTAATTGTATTTTTGTATTTTTGTATTATATGCAGACTATAAAATCTTGGACTGGCTTGAGATACTTTTGCAAGCAAGGTGAGAGAAATTTTGAACTTAGTGAGAGTTTTAAAATTAACAACAGTAGATGCAAGAGCTGAATTTGATATTCTGCAGCTGGAATTTATTCATTCATTTATACATTCATTAATTGGAAATATTCTCACTGACTTCCTTGGAAGCAGCAATGCTTATAAAAAAGAACTATAATAAGGGTGAAGGAACATGTAACATAGTGTCAGTTTGACGTTCTCTGTATAATGTATTGTCATTTGTTAAATTCATGTCTGATTTGTAGACCATTATGTCTTGATATCTGGTGTGATCTTCAAAATAAAACCATCAGGAAGGCTGTGTGTTCATGTTCTGAATACCAGGGTGGAATTACTTGTAGAAAAGAAAAGTAAGGTTATGATTCCAAACAATTTTAAACATTTTATTTTTGATAAGCTTAAGGCAGCCAGAGAAAAACACCATGTCATTGCCAGACAAGAAGAGAGACAAAATGTATCACTAGTGCCCACCTTCCACCACTCCATCCCCACACACATTTAAACAGTGGCTAGATGCAACTAGATGATTTTAGCATAACAATCAAAGTTTTAATTTTCTTCATATTTCTGTAGCCTGCTTTCTGCATTGGTGGTAATATGTTAGCCGTTATGAAAGACAATAGTAAAGCCCCCTATGACCTTGTAACATTGTAGGACATTGTAAGTTTTAGCACCCAAAAAAGTGCAGAAGAAACTTCCTAAGTTTAGAGTTTGTTTAGCCAGGGTTAGCTAATACAAAAATACATACATAATTATCGACAACACCTGTGTTCTAGACATTACAAGAGCTAAATGAAATTATTCCCACTGTGTGTTATTCTCTGTTTTGTACAATCTTTTTTCCCCCTAAACTGCAAAGACTGAATGAAAAGTAAATATGATGGAAAATGAATAGTAGTTCCCCAGATCCACAGCTGTAACTTGCAGGTAGTCTAAAAGCAGTTCTTAACTTGAGAAGATCTATGGATGTTAAAAATACTGCCTACAGTTGAAACAAACAAACAAACAAACAAACAAACAAACAGAAAATACTTTGAGGATGGCAGAGCACTGGAACAGGCTACCCAGAGAGGTTGTGGAGTCTCTGTCTCTGGAGATATTAAAAACCCACCAGGACGTGTTCCTGTGCTCTAGGTGAACCTGCTTTAGCAAGAGGGTTGGACTGGCTGATCCCCAGAGGTCCTTTCCAATCCCTACCATTCTGTGAGTCTGTGATTCCTTCATGTGAGATAAAAAATGTCTGTAAGCTTTTAGTAAAAGGGAAAAAAAGAAAGACAAACGTTTCCTTTGAGTAAACAAATACATGTTTAGTATCTGACCCTTTTTGCCTTTGACATAGACATATACATGCAAACAAAAATGTTTCTGGTTTCTCCAGAAAGTCTGTTTCATTGATTGTTTTCACCCCATACTGAGGGCCAGATTACTTACTGCCCTTCTTTCCAAACTCTGCTTTCTTTGGTAAACTCTGTTCAGGAAAACATTAAAAGGTACTAAAATTAGGCAATTTCTAATGATTCTAAGGAATTATTTTTTCATGGTATCTATATTCTACATTGTAAAGCAACAGCATCAAACCCAAGACTTCTTCAGCCCTCAACTACTGCGACCTGAAAACAACTTTTGATTTAGGTCTCAGCATGAACTTCACCATTCTTTTACTTTTTTTTAAGAAACGTGTATCTTATATCCACAGCCATAGTATCTGAATGCCTCCTGATAGCCCATTATGGTGCAGTCACGAAGCTGTCAGTGTAATATGACAGTCTGTTCTGGAATCCACACTTCAAAAAAGATGTTGACAAATCAGAATGCATTCAGAAAATGACCTACAAGAATACTCAAGGTCTGGAAAGCCTGCTATAAAATAAAGAAACTCTGCATCTGTTTAATTTATCTAAAAGATTAAGAGTTGTCTTGACTATATTCTACACAGGGAAGATATTTTAGATAGTAAACTAATTTTTAATCTAGTAGAAAAAAGGTCCAGAAGTTGAAAGCTGATATATGTCACATTCATCCTAGAAAAGAGGTGAAAATACATAACAATGAAATAATATACCCATGTGAAGAACTTACCTTGGGATGTAGTATATAATCCATCAGCTGAAATTTTCAATTTTGACTTCTTTTCTTTTTCATGACGACCTGTAGTTAAAACAGAAGTAGTGGGATCAGTACAGAACTTAATGCTTGTGGTTCTATGTGCTGTATTATGCTGGAGGTCACAAGATGATCTTTATTGTCCTTCTACTTTCAAGATTTATGAGTATTTCCCATGTGGGAAAAATATTCCTTTCTTTTTTACTTCTCCTTAAGAAGTGGATTTGTTTTAGAGGGTCCTTTTTGATAGGTTGCACGGACATGTTCTGCATCATGCATTTCCATTTGCAATAGCAAAGGAGTATACATAGCAAAAGCACTGAAAGAGATTAAGATGGAGTGTACATAATGATAGTAATGGGAAAAAAAAAGTTTTTTTGGTGTTGCCTGGGCCTTGAGGAACTTCTTTTCTGATGAACACAGCTACTTACCAGTGTCTTACACAAACAAGTGTTACGGATTGTGACTGTGTATTCCCCAGCCCCCAAAACCTGAACTTTATTTCCCATAACCCTGCTCAAGTGATAAACAGACGCTTCTAGTCAAACTGGATTTGGAAGAGACAGATACCAACACAACAGACAAGGGCTGCTTTGAGCAATGCTTTGAGCAACCTAATAACAGTGCTGGTCAATGCCTGACTCAGGCCAAATTTGGAAGAAACTAAGATCTGTAGACAGAGTGCAAATATGACTATGAGTCAATTGTTTTTCTCTATAAAGAGTGGACAGTGCAAGGCCTGCTGGGCTCTCCTGCACAGCAGCAGGCTGCATGCCAGGATCTCCCCTTGAGCAGAGATGCCTCTCAAGGTTACTCCTTGAGGTTGAGAGATTCCTTGCCTCAACAGATTGTTGGTAAGCAATTAATAGCATGCTAAACTTTAAAATCTTATCCA